>BROG01000635.1:135000-357500 GCA_030159075.1 Atrina japonica
CTGAGGTGGTCTTTAGGCGAGGTTCCACTGTAGTTGATAATGAGAATAAACAAAACTCCGTAATTTTATCAAATAATTTTTTCAATAAATTGTAGTCAGTGGTTTGGTTAGACAGTCCGCGACAATCATAAAACCTATAAAACCTACAAAATTAACAATGTTCAGAATCATTCCCTTGATTATTGTATCGAGGGTCTCTCTCTCTCTCTCTCTCTCTCTCTCTCTCTCTCTCTCTCTCTCTCTCTCTCTCTCTCTCTCTCTCTCTCTCTCTCTCTCAAACATACACACACAAACATTTTTACACATTGCTGACATAGTTACTATTTCTTCAAAATATATTATACAGCGTTGCAAAATCTGCGAATTGCTAATCAAACGACGACGAATGAGTAGAAACTAATTCAGAGAGCTGAATTAAGAAACAAACATTGAAATAAAATGTTACCTTAAGATACACAGGCATGTCATTCCATGTGGTTGATATATAGCCGTTAAGAAAAATTAACATGGTACCTCAACATTTCATTTTGATCAGGATCATTACTGTACAAAAAGAAAACCGCTTATAAAGATTTGAGCGGATTTGAATGGATATCTCTTTTGTAGTTTTGTTTTATAAGTACTTAACACTGACCAGGTGACTTAACGAAACATACTCTGCAGTAATCTGCCGTGCTACGTAAAGCCAGTGTACTGTAGGGTAATGACACACACACACACACACACACACACACACACACACACACACACACACACACACACACACACACACACACACACACACACACACACACACACACACACACACACACACACACACATAAACACACACAAACACACGTTTACAATACGTACAAACAGAATGAGGAAGCAGACCAACTTAGATGATAGAGGACCATGTATGCAGGGCAATTGTGAAATTAATTCGTTTTAACATTAAAGGTGGTGGTATACACAAAATACAGATAATAATGATTATGTACAAAGGCATTCTATTGAATTCAAATTAATTGCTCTCACTCGGTTGATGGAAGAGTAATTGAGGAAGTCTTACAAATAATCATTGCCATAAAAAGGAAGGTCTACGGATATTAGTACTTTTACTTCCTATTGCCATAAGACTATATATATATATATATATATATATATATATATATATATATATATATATATATATATATATATATATATATATATATATATATATATATATAGTTCAAAACGTCACATTTCATAATTTTCTTCTTTAATTTCTGTAAGCGCTTTCGCCTTTACAGGCTCTTCAGACAGAATACATGTTGTTAAGATACTATTGTTATATTCACGTCCATCCGTTTACATTTAGTAAAGAAACATTGAACCAGAAATAAAATATATGTCAATTTCAGGCATAAAAGTTATGCAATTGATATGCGGCTTGGTCCCTTAGTGTTACGCGTGCACTCATGTGTCCGTGATAGAAATTCCCCCAAAGTAGAACAAAAAAAAAAGAGGGATTTATACATATATTCCAATTTTGTATTTTTACGTTTTTATATGATGCTTATTGGACATTTATTTAAATGTCCTCTTGAATGAAATTTAAATGAAAAGTGTAGAGAATAAATAACGATTAAATCCTTTATAATCGTGCAGGCGTTGGCGGTTTTGCCTGAAAGGCAGATTTAAATATAAACTATGTTAGTGGGAAGTTACCATTCGACAATTATTAGGCATACAAAATGCAATAAAAGATTTATCATCAAATTATTTAATATCGAATTAGAAAAGACCGGTCAGAAAAAACTATTGGATCTCCCTAAAAGTAAACTGGGAAGTGGAAATCCAGACCGGAATTTGATAGTGTATATAAGAGAATAAAATGAAGAGTTTACATCGTAATTCCAACACTTATTTCGAGCTTTTCTGAACTGCAAGACAACGATGATTTGTTTGAGGCACACACTGGTAATACATTTTCTGATAAATTATGAATAGAATTGTATATTCCTATAAATATGTGATTAAAGGGTATATAAGAAATAGGAATACAGAGAGAGAGAGAGAGAGAGAGAGAGAGAGAGAGAGAGAGAGAGAGAGAGAGAGAGAGAGAGAGAGAGAGAGAGAGAGAGAGAGAGAGAGAGAGAGAGAGAAAAACCCTCGATACAATAATCAAGGGAATGATTCTGAACATTGTTAATTTTGTAGGTTTTATAAGTTTTATGAGTGTGTGTAAAGTTTGATTTAATGATTCTTTATGGACAACTGCACTTTTGACCAATAGATCAACTCACAGACACGGTCGTCGTGAGTATTTGTATCCTGGACATTCTGGGGGTTAATACTTTGGTATCCGTGATTTTTATATTTTGTCCTCTTTATTTGTTCAAAGCTATAACTTTGGTATTATGTTTATGACAATTAGACTACTTTCTATCTTTCTTATATTTACAGGTACTGCTGTTACACGTACTACCTTTCACTTCCGGGAACATACAATGTAAAGAACCAAATCAGCTGCCAGTTTTGCGTGCTTCTTTTCTAGAGGAATCAAGTCTGATTTTGCCTGGATATGTCCGTAATATACAAAATGGAGATTTAGGTTCCATTCCAGAAATGTATAAAAACATCACAAGAACAATGACTGAAAGAAATCCATCGTATAGTCCGCCGCCATCTCCACGATCGCACTGTTCTGTCCGTTCCACATGCCCTTGGCATTTTGTTCTGAACAAGGACAATAATCGTATACCTAGTGAACTGGTAGAGGCTCAGTGTAAAACGAGGATGTGCAAAAGGCAGCGACGCTCTGTTTTTTCTGACTCTATGTGTAGAGAGATTTTTTACTATGTCAAAGTACATAGAAGAGTAAGTTGTGTAAACAATATCTACCAGTACAAAGAAGTCAATGAACCGGTTGCAGCCGGTTGTTCATGTGTAGGCTCAGCCATCAATGTTATGCCAATATAAGAGCAAAACCACGTCCAATAGTATACTAACAACATTAAAATTTGAAAGTTGAAAATTATTATAGGAACTGTCAACAATGTGTTCTATTGAAATATAATTTGCTACTTTTGAAGAAAAACTAGTTTGAAACATATTCCGGAAATATTGCAATATATCATACATGTATTTTGTTTTTAAAAGACTTTGGTGCTCACAGGGGATGATTTACGTTATAAAAAATTAACGTCAAGGTTTATTGCAAAATTCGGAGCATAAAGCACATTACAATTATACATATATATCCATGTTTTCATTTGATATTTTACTTTGGATAGATAGATTCCAATTATATATTGTTAAAATAACAAAATCACTTAACTTTTGTAAACTTTTAAGTGTTCATAGATGTAATCCTGTTTAAAGCAATAACTTTAGAAAATATGTTTTTGGTAATGTTTTGAATTTTCCCGAAACTATTTCATAAAATATTTACTGTGGTCATTTGAATAAGTGATCTGCTAAATTTCAATTTTTGATTTATAAAACTAAGCAAAGCATCAAACGGTATCAAAATAAGGCTCCCGTTTCTCACATGGAATGTTATTAAATGATATCAAAGGAAGGTCATATATAACGTTAAAGTAAAACGAAAATAATCATACAGCAATGCACTTTTACAAATGTGAGTGTAGATAAATAGCAATTGTCAGAATTTTGACTAAATGTATGCAGTATTTCTATAAGTATAGATGTATCTATACGAACATATCGTAGCTCAACTGATGTCAATTCACAGAATGAAGGACAATGCAATATATACACGATAATGACCTAATTTGCCTAAAAATGGAAAAGATATAATTGTTGTTATTTATTTGATCTATATATATGTATTTATTTGAATATAAATTATTTTTTACATAGACAAAAGTGTTGCTGTTATAAATTAATAATACACACGCATACACACACACACACACACACACACACACATATATATATATATAGATATATATATATATAATATACACACACACATATATATATATATAGGGATTCGCAATTGTTTTCCGTGTTGAGAACATTTGTATGTATGTATATAAATATATATATATATATATGTGTATGTATGTGTGTGTGTGTGTGTGTGTGTGTGTGTGTGTGTGTGTGTGTGTGTGTGTGGGTGTGTGTGTGTGCGTGTAATTTGCCGTGTGTATTCTAATGGATTTGGAGCCTCGTTCATCCACTGGTACATTGATCATTTTTACTACAAATACTTTATATGCTCTGGAATCTGAATGAAGATGATATTACTGTTAACATTTTAAAATTCCGTCGATTGGAATGTTATTTTTCTAAAAACAACATTTCAACCCAACCTGGTCTGAATCCACAGGAAATAATGTTTTATTTAGATGCGAAGGGGTTAAAGGATAAAATAACTAAGAACTTGTAACAGTTTAAGCGTTTGATAATGTTAAATTGACATTGTAGAAATTTTAACTTAAAGAATCAATTTATATATATGTAATGAAAGATCTTTGCCAATATGTATTTAACAAAACACGTGACTGCCTGAAATGTAAAAATATAACGTCACCTTGGTTTCAAAGGTAGGTCATGACCATGCTTGACGTAGTTTGACAGCAGATCAATGACAGATACATGACTATCATACAAAAATTCAATTTGGATCCGATGCACTGAAAGAAATTGAAAATAAGAAACATGAAACAATATGAAACAATATTCCCTTGGCAGCAAGAGTTTTTAAAATGTCATTTTAGTATAAAGTTCAATGCAACAAGGCCGTTGAACTTTTTGACACCTGGAAGATGTCAAAAAGGCAAGATTAACGTAAACAACAGAAAGACAAAGAAGCTGACATGGAAAGATCACAGGCGCAACAGGTGATGAAAAAGTGCAGGGTCGAAATGGGATTTAATATGAGAAATTGTTGCAAGGGATAGTGTACATCAAGGTTAATATGAAGAAGATTTGAAAGGTTGAACTTCAAGGGCGAATTTATTGACAGAAACTGGTTTCGGTTTTGTAAATGGTTTTAAACTGAAAAGAACGACATGTTTGCATTTTCAAAATGGCTGACATATTAGTACTGGCTCTGGCTTAATGGGTATTACAGTATCTAAACATTACCTAGGCAGTGTGCGATACCAATATGTATTTCAATGACGTTTGTGGATTTATATGTTAAGTTTAAGAGTCTAGGGTTTGAGAAATCTGTCTATTTTACAAGCGCAGATGAACTTGCTGTTTGAGTGACAACTGCGTGTTTTTTACCATATACAAAATACTGAAACCAAGTCCACAGGTCGTTTGGTCGGTTTCAAGAACTGGTTTGAAACTATTAGTGTTCAAACCAGTTTGATGCAATAATTGAATGGTAAACCAAAGTATTTATAGACAGAATTCAGTTTATAGACGGTAAATTCGCCCTTAGTCTTTCTGTAATTGAACCAAAGTCAACTATATATTTTACCTTGAAACTGTAAACATCCAGGTCAAGGGAAAAAACAAAGGTTACAGGGGATGGCGTTCATCACGGTACATCTACGTCTGATTTAAAAATTACAACTCATACAATCTTTCTGTAGGCCTAATTGAATTTAAAGGGACATTAGCTGTGTTTTTTTTAAAATCTTTTTTACCATTTAGATTGATGAACAAATAAATGAGAAATACACAGGCATAACAATTCCTAAAATTTTATATACTTTGTGAAAATTGCTAAAGAAACCCAGTTTGGCAATTATTCGTTTGCAATATTATTAACAATACCAAAGTTACAGTGTTACAAAGGAGCCCAAACAAATGCTCGGGACGATCGTTTCTGTCAATGTGACTTTATCAGTTGAGTTCAGGTTTAATATAATTGTTTATTTCCGAAAGAAAAAGTGGTGTCATGCATATAAATAATTCGACCTTATTATTTGTATATGCATACGACACTGCATCTGACCTTATTTTTACAAAATATATAGGAATACAAGAATTTTTATGCCTGTGTAGATCAATAGCTTTTATTTGTTTATATACAGACACCTAATTAGTTAACACAGAAATATAGTAAAGTGGCACATCTGGATTGTTTTAAAACCAAAACAATACATGTAGTCTGTTTTTTTAAAAACAGGGATGTACAGATAAAATGTGAATATAATATTTTTGTTGTCGAAAACAAATCTGTCACTCCCATTTTGATCCAATTTTTACTCACTTTGTTTGTAAACATGTGCCAATGGGACTAATTTATGTACCATGTGATACCCGATAACATTTGTGTGGGACTATTGTTTCTATACATGATGGAATGATGCTAGCTGAGGATATCCCGCGGTAACGTCATTTCAGTAGGAAGATTACGTAGAGTTACGTTCCATCACCACTGGAGATACTAGTACCCCACAAATGTTATCGGTTATCACGTGGTACATGAATTAGTCCCATTTACCTTGGTAGACTAAAAATGCATTTTTGGAAAACACAGCTAATGTAACTTTAATCCAAATACATGTATATATAAAACCTTATGACTGAAAATATTCGTCTCCATATGAGTGAAAGATTCTTGAGTGGGACGTTAAACAACAATAAACAAACAAACAAAAAAGACTGAAAATATTCAATATCAAAACCAAAGGTTGTAACGGAGAGCTCTCATCCAAGTTTATAGACGTGAAGTTTCAAAAAGGTATCTCAATGTCATTCAGTGGTCTTTCTGAAGCTATACCAAACGGTTGACACAGATATCGCCTTTCCTGTACCCAATTTCACTTCTATATCCACACAAAAATACTGCAATTTATCTATCGGGACCCCGCACCATAAAACTTTAAAACAGAACTACGTGTATTCAAGTCTAAAAATATTACTCCAAATTAATCCTGGTTATCTAATTAGCTTTGCAGGCCAATTTTAGAATATATTCTTAAGAATTAAATAAATTATGTTTCGTGCTAGGCACTTATAAAGATGTCAGAGTCAAAAAGAACATCGCTATTATAACTTCGGTATTATGTTTATAGTATTTATAACCACTAGGTCGTTGCCACTGCTGGTGGACCGTTTGAGTCCCCGAGGGTATACATAAACCTAGTACCTGGTATTTCGGTACCAGCTGTTCATCTTATACTAAAGTAATATTTGGCACTGTTAACACTATTTCAATTCGAAAATTGTCTAAAGCTAAGATAGTCATTTTTTCACAGTGGTTACTCTTAGACGGATTTCGGCTATACTTTTAGAGATATTATTTGGCCTTGTATGATACAACTTTATTTTTAGAAAATACACATACTTTTTTAAATTGGAGCTCAACTGATGAAGTCTAATTGACAGAAACGATATCGTCTTGAGAATTTTAACTTCGGTATTATGTTTATAGTAATTATAAAATTACTTTGACCAAGTGGTTTTGATTGATTTCTTGCAAAAAGATAAACCATATCATAAAGGCATGTTGTCTCTGAAAATCGTACTTTTGCCATTATTAAAAAATGCAAATGGCCAATGCGTGTCAAACTAGAAAAAAAAAACAATATGTACACAAGTCGATCTAATTCTAATGGGATTTCTTTTTAAATACATTTCCCAATGCATCAAGTTATTTTTCATTACGGCCTCAAGCTGTACACCACAGTGGGAATTTTTCATCATATTGGGAAAAAACAAATGGGATTTGCATTTAGAATGGGCCCAATATTTGACACTTTAGAAACTATAATAAAAAAGGCCTGCTTGACCTTCAACTAACTGAAGTGATAGTCAGTCAGGGAGTTTCCAGTCTATCGTAGTTGGTCAAAATAAAGCCTCATTCCAAATGCAAAAACATGCATTTTTTCTCAATCTGTTCAAAATTTCCCAATATGTTGTTTCCAGGTTCCCTCAACAGACCTATCCCTGTTATGTGACTTTCATCACCACATGACCTAAATATAAGCATATTTTGGTCAAAACAGCAGGTACAGTAGTTCTCATATCATAATCAACAAATACAATTAATACAAAAATTTCCCACCATTTGATGAGGCAGAGACTAATAATAGAGGCTTGGATGGTGTAACATAGAAATACACTTCAGTCGTAATTTCATTCTTTAAAATGGGAAACGGGTTGAATCAAATGTCATTCATCCACAGATATTTATCTGGTTTATTTTTCTTTCTGGAATCCGAACACTTGCACCACTTGCTTTTTTATTCCGTATGATTCATTCCTAACTTTGTTTACTTCGTGTTTCCAGTGACAATTAGGTACTAGAAAATGTTAAAAGTCAGTCATGATCAGCGCAATGCAACTGTTACGGATCACGGAAACAATGTATTCAAGTCAACTTACAATGAATTAAAAGAGGGTCTTGTATTTTCAAAATTAATGACTGTTCAAGAAATAAAAAAAAAAAGATTATACACAAATATTCTGAGTTTGATACTGTTGATTTCATAGAGTTTGATTGGATTTTCCGGATCATCACACTGTACTTTTCTGAATCCATATCACTCCTGTCTATAACTGATGATATAGTAAACAAAGCTGGACTACTTTTACCATGGTAATAACGATGAAAGTTACCTCGATCAATGAACATACTCCATATTTGTACATTTGATATTTTCTTGTGCAACCTACTCCCCCAATAGCAACAGTGCCAGAATGTACTGAGCTCAATGTAAACAAATCCATATTCTACCGTGTGACACATCCGTATCCAATTGATTAGTACTTTGGGATTATGTTTATAATATTTATAACTACTAGGCCGTTGCCACTGCTGGTGGACCGTTTGAGTTCCCAAGGACTAAAAAAAAAACCTAGTACCTGGTATTTCAGTAACACCATTTAAATTCGAAAATGTTCTAAAGCTAAGATAATCATTTTGGCTATACTTTTAGAGATATTATTTGGCCTTGTATGATACCACTTTATCTTTAGAAAATACACATACTTTTCAAATTGGAGCTCAACTGATGAAGTCTAATTGACAGAAATGATATCGTCTTTAGCATTACAACTTTGGGATTATGTTTATAATATTTATTATGGATGGATATGTAATAAATTTATCATTATAACAGTAACTTGATTCTAAGATCCGGATCATGTTTTGTTGACAGAGGCAGATCATCAGATCAAACTCGACGCTTCGCTTCTCGTTTGATCCGATGATCTTCCCCTGTCAACTCGACATGTTCCAGCTCTTACACGACTTAGGATCAAGTTACTGTTATAATAATCTCTATGTACATGTAAAAAAAAACAATTAAACAAGGTGATTTTATGGCAGTTTCCAAAAAAAGATGACATTTATTGGAAAATTATTACATATAAAATCTCTATTAGATCTGAAAGCTTATCGTGTTTTTAACATGAGTCAAATATTATCGGCTTTTGTCATAAACAACTTCCTCAATAACTATTTCCTCCTTCTTTTTATGTGGAATCCATGACACTTTCTTCTCAAGGTCTGGAGAATTGGAAGGAAGTGTAGCTTTCAACTTGTAACCACGGTCAACAGTTTTAATTGTCAAGAACTTCAATAAAGTCTTGAAAACATCGTCATTGAAACCTTTCACTTCTCCATTTTCAATAACATCATACAAGTTCTCTTCCTTTGTATACCAGCATAAATTACGAAGTGGATTTGCTTCATCGTTTTTCCACAGGTGTAGAGTGTTCAGTTGATATGCAAAGAAGCCCATTTTCTGGCCGTCAGTTACGATTGATTGTGTTGTAAATGGATACGTAATATCTATGAATGTATTGAACCCTGAAAAAAAAATTGTAAAATTCTTATATACAATTTTTCATATATTTACAAAATGAAGCTCACAATTTTCTAACTGTTATTTGTTTTCATGTGCAATGGTGCAATGTGTATAACCTTATTCTAAGTCGCATTTTCATTGTTCAAATATATCACACCTATGAAGTAATTCACATGTGACCCTATAGTTCATTTTGTTAGATCCTATACACAATATATCAGAAAATAGGAGCGGTTTTGGACTCGCAGAGTAAAAATAATAAAAATTAATATTAACAGTTCGCTCTATACAGCAACAGAATATATAACCAGCAGTAAAAGTTCAGGGCCCACAACATACAAATGGACATCATTTACACTGCAGCTGAAAAATTTTATGTATTCATTGCATACAGTTATTGATGCTAAAGAAAATAATTGCTTATACAAAACAAAAATTTAACAATCTCCAAACCTATTAAATTCTTAATTCCATATAATAAAAAACTTTTTGTAATGTTTTATGGGAAAATCATCAGTTTGAATACTCTTATAATTTACATTGATTTAAACACATACCAGTAGTAGTGAGAAAAATTGTACAAGAATAATAATAATAATAATAAATATAATGAGACAATACTGATACATGCATCATTCAGAAAATATATATACAATATATCTATCAAAATAACAATAAATAAATAAATTACAAAATTGAATAAATATTTTTTTTTTTTTGCAGGCAAGCAGATTTTCATGGTGGGCAACCAAAATTTCGGTAGCACTTGCCCGGCTTAACCAGTTGTTCTAATTGTTAAGGTCAAGTCCTGGTAGTAATGGTCAGTTTGTTGATTTTATATAAAGAAACGAATAACGAATATTCTTTTCTGATGTTTTGTCTTTTATCAAATTAATATTTCTCTTTGTGAAACCCCGAAATATTAGTCTGGCCAGGTCTGAACAGCAATGTCCTTGTACAATTTTTTTATTTTTCCTTTCATTAAAATTTGAAAAAACGTGTTTTTTTTTAACAAATAAAGAAAAAATTGTCAAAACTTATATTAATGGAAAAATCCCTGTTTTCGAACTGTTTTAATTCTTTCAAAAAGTTTCTGAAATGCAGGATTTGGCTTTAAATTAAAAAAAATTTCTTGGGGAGGGGGACGAGGAGGACATATTTGAAAGGCTTTCATCATCCTCACCAAATGGCTAATGCTTCTCTAGCTAGGCTACCAGTTTTTAATCTCCATAAGCTGAGGCGGCAGGTGGCTACTTATATTAGTATATAAAAACAGTAAGCCTTGTTCCCTTTTTACCAATGTACTCAGCTGGAAGTATGTAAATCACGCACATCAAAGTAGGTGCCATGTCCACTTACCTTGGTAATAAGCTTGAGCCACTGTCCAGAGGAAACCATGATTCATTCCCAGTCCTCGTCTAGCTAATACAACATGATCGGCACCATACCCTTTCTCACATTTTTTAAGCGAAATTAGTTCAGAATTCAGCACTGACAGGAAACCAAATTGGTTTTGGTCGCCTACGTTGAAGCCTGGTGAATAACCAACATTTGAAATCAATAAGTGTTATTGTTCCATGTACCGTAATGAAAATATTCTGTTTTTAACGCATGTACATTTACATGTATCAATAATAATACACACGATCATTACATAGTTCTATATATATATAGAGGGGCTGAAAATTCCTTAAGTCCGAGGTCCAAGACCTACATATTTTACTTTCAGACTCTGTCGTTTTCTTGCTGTGTGGGTCCAAGGACCTAGCAAGTCTGAATCAATGAATGACTATTCTGTCAACTTCTTTATTTCTAAACTTTATTTATTTCCTTTGTAAAGTTAAATTGTCATTTTCTCATATGATTTTGGCAGTTTTTGGTTTATATAATTTTGTGTTCCCACCTTTGATAATTGTTTTTTTGTATTGATTGATTATATTAAAACTCTGACTTAAATTTATTGTTATTCGACCCATAAGTTTATGTTAGAGGACCGGACCCAGGCAAAATTAAAAAAAAAAAGTCCTGAACTCAAGCAGCTTAAAGAAAATGTTCAGCCCCTGTATATATTTTACATGTGTACATTGTATTTTACTCAGTTAGGATTTCGACCTTTGCATAGCTATGATTTACCAATTTCCTGAATCCGCCTGTCATCTGACAGTTCGAAATTAGAATCATCATTTACAAAATTTTCAGCGTCTTCTTTTATGACACCAACTTTACGGTAGTTATATTATGAAGAAATAAAAGTTCTGATAATATAATACGTAATTTAGTTAACATTATTAGTTTTCAGTAGTAAACAAGGTGAATGAGCCCTATATTAACTATAAACACGTATATACGTTGTAGAAACTTCAAAATTACATCTGACCCACTAAGCAGCAAGAGTCTGGTTATTTATATAAGCAACCCCAGCTCAAAATTTTAAAGTGATCTACCTTGTTTAACATTGTAGAGCTAATTAAACCCTTTCCAAAACAGTTTAAATTATCTTGATATCTTAAGTGTGTCAAAAGTTATGCCGATTTTAAGTTTGGAAAATCCGGCCATTTACTGGAATTTGTTGTACTAGATTACTACATAAGGAGGCTGGCGTGTAGCTGAACTGCCAACGAACACATTTTCAGTTTTTTTTATGTAATTTCCTTATTACTTGAGATATCTTTCTAAACTTTTACACCCAGCATGATTTTTTCATGCTGAATCCATTTCCGCAGTCAAAAAATTGTTATGACCACTATTTTTTAGTAAAAATGAACAAGAAATGCAAAAAAATTGTATGTTGCGAAACCGTGGATGAAAATATTTTCATTTTTTTCCCCTTTAATTTCATATTATTATGAGTTATCTTTCTAAACTTTTGCAACTAGCATGATTTTTTCATGTTGAATCTATTTCTGCAGTCAAAAAACTGTAATGAACATTCTTTCTTAGTGAAAAAAATGAACAAGAAAAGCAAAAAAAATCATTTATAAACAACAGTGCTATTGTCAGAAGTTTATAGAAGTTAAAACTTCAGAGCAACAGATTAATATCATTTCTATCTAACCTTATAGGCTACATTAACTTGTGTATTTTTATATAAATGTGATTATGGGAAAATGTACATAATTATGTATACATGGCCAGAATACTGTTTTGAGTACATACTCAAATATTTCTGAGGATTTCTTCAAATGAGCAATATATATTATAATTTTGATTATACATAAATTTATCCATTCAATATGCAAACAAGTCTAATTACAGAATAATGTTTTGTTGTTGTTTTTTTTTTTCCCTTAAAATCATGAAAAGTTAGTTGAGGTTGATCAGAACTGCATGAGCAAATTTGGTGACTTAGTTTTATATAATGCTGATGTTAGTAGGCCAGTTGGCAGGGATATACTGTCTTAAAAAGAGGCTTACTACTACTAGAAATTCAAATTTTCAATAGTGCAAATCTAACATTTATGATTTGTGAAAAAAAATCTCTGGAGATATAAATAAAGTAGATCTAGCTAGGGTTCTGAAAAATTATTCAAGTGTAGATTCAGTATTAAACTATATTTCGTTTTCTCAATTAAAATACATACAGTCTACTGCAGTAATTATTAATGATTTAGATGTAAAATTTTATAGATTGTATCATGTCACATATGACCAAGTGCTACTGGTTACTGTAAAGACTAAAGTTAGAAAGTTTTATAATTTAGGTCTAGTGTAGTTTACCCAGAGTTTTTGGCCTTCAATATCAGTCATAAATTCAATATATGAATTTAAAATTTACCAAAGGCAATCGTGATTTTTTGCTCAGGATTTATTTTCAGTTCATAGACATTATCAGAACTCATAATTATATCAAATATTACGTTTTATTTACGTGCATTGAGTGACCTATTTCCTTCAGTCATATGCACATTAGCGATAGACGCAGATCGATGTCGGATGTCCAAAAAGCTCATTAAAAGATTTATTATCATTTTTTAGAAGCCAAAACATTTTGAATTGATTATATTTGGAATTAAAACATGATAGATGTGGATAATTCGTTTTAAATGTAGTGGATTCCGACAGTCACTTTGTTAACCTTTCACCCGGAGGTTAAATCCAAGATGGCGCCAACTGAAGCGTGGGTCATCTAAAAAGTATGCACTCGATGCGAGGTAGTAAATCATGTCGTAGAATGCTGATTAATATGTCAAAATTTAAGTTGGAACATGATCTTTTTAAATATGAGTGAACAAAAGTTTAATACCTAATGACCATTATGCACATCGCAGTCAAAGATTCACTTCTGCAACTTCTACAAAACATTTTTTTTTTTTACAAATGTTCAACTTCTGTAGCATAGAAAAATTCATTCTTTGATTGGATATAAACTTTCATGAATGTTCATTACCATTTAGGCACTCGCAAATGAGTTTGATTACCATAGCCCATCGGACTGCCCGTCCGTCACTGCAGCCAAAGCGGTATCGATGAAAATATGCCGATTTTTATTTTTAACTCGCAAAATCATCACATTTACACTAATAAAAAGCAACAAAATACATATCATTGGAAAGTGCATTTACATGTATTTCTCTTTCAGATGGTATATAATATATAAATATTCTGAAATAAATGATGCCTTTAGTTGAGAATTTAAAACCATGAACATAAAAATTTCATTAATTCTAATGCGTTATCGATACGAGCTGGGGTTGCTATTGATATTTACACTCAATGCACCAAGTTTATTCTGTAAAGACATTTTCTTTAGAAACAAGACGGTTGTTTCAACTGTCTGTGATTATCATTAGTTGATTTTAAAAATTGTCGTCTAAAACAAGTTAAATTAATAGTTACCTGGAGATGTTTTAAGATGTGACCAATCAAAACGCTGTCCCAATACACTAGGCCAATAAGCTGTTGTCGGGTAGTCACTGCTTGTACATATGTCATCTGTTTGGCTGACAAACTAAAGAAGAAAAATATCATGTTTTTTTAATGGTGTTTTATATCTGCCATACTTTATGTACAATGCAGTGAAACATGATGGAAGTATGAATAACTTTAGTGAATTTGTGTACCACAATCATGTAAATAGACTCGACCTATAATTAGTAGCCTATACAGGGCCCGAAGTCACCAAATTTACTCAGTACTCAAGCTCAACTAACTTTTCATGATTTTTAGGTAAAAACACGGAAAATTGATTCTGTAACTGGACATATTTGCATATTGATGGCATATTATTGTAAATAATGATCAAAATCGTTGCTCATTTGAAGAAAACTTCGGAATTATCTTCGGAATTATTAAAATATTATTTGAGTACGTACTCAAATTTTGAGTACCGTACTCAACATATTTATCCATTTTTACAGGTAAATCCTTAGTATGACGCAAAAATTTATATGTGAATGATAAAAAAAATAATATGCTTACTAATCATTCAAACCCAAATATTTCACAAATGATTTTATAGTCAAAATAATGAAATAAAAGTTGAGCTTGAGCATTGAGTAAATTTGGTGACTTCGGGCCCAGTATGTATTTGTAGAAAAAAACACACACACATACACACATATATACACATGTCATAATGAATCTGCAAAAAAAAATTCCAAAATTTGTGCATGATAGTCATGTGAATAAATTAGGTCTCTGTACATATATATATAGTATACATGAATGTAGACCGATTTTCTCAAAACAAACACTATGTACAAATTTGGAAAATTTATTCACATGACCATCCTGTAGGCTGTATATACATATACATGTACCAGATATATATCAAACTGAGTCTATTAGCATAATCATTGTGCACAAATTCAAAAAAAAAAAAAATTGCATGGCTGTACATGTCATGTTTATATATATATATATATATATATATATATATATATATATATATATATATATATATATATATATGTGTGTGTGTGTGTGTGTATTGTGGGTTGAGTCTATTTACATGGCAAGGTTCCTCCTACATGTACACCTTTGACAAAACAAAATTCCCTGACTTCCCCGGTCCTTTTCCCCCCCGACTTTCTCCCCTTTTCCCTGGCCTATTGCAATGTGCTAAAGCAGTGGAATGTGTGTTATAGGTGCCATGAACTCTGCAGGCACAAAGTCCCTCTAAGGAGATCTGGAGGCATGCCCTCATTTTGCCTCAAAAAATTTTGAAAATGGGAAGTCATTTGGTGGCCTCTGTTGCAATTCTAACCAGAAAAACAATTTTTTTAAGGATAAAAAATAATTGATTTTTCACTGACTCAGACTAAAATTCCCTGACTTTCCATGACCATGAAACGCACTTGTGAAATTCCCTGATTTTCCAGAAATTTCCTGATCCATAGGAACCCTGCATCACTGATTGTATACATTTTGTAAATACAGAAAATCTATTCATACAACCATCATGCAAAAAATTTTATAAACTTTTTAAAATATATAGACATTGACAGCAATATTAAGCTAATGGCATGATCGTAATGCTGTATTAAAAATTTTTGTAGCATCTCTATCAGTAATTTCCAGTTTAAGAACCAGATGGTTGTGCGAATAGAATTTTACTGTTTACATGCATGCATTCTTACGAATAACTCAATAAGATTTTTTTGATAACATGCACAATGCAACAACCCAACATGTATTACTTATACAAGTACATGTATATTCACAACATACTTCGGGTAACGGAAGCTCTGTCCTCAAATGAAAGCTCGCAAGTCCACTTCCTTGAAATTTTGAGTTCAACTGATAAAACTTTTCTCCAAATTTTACATATTTCCTTGGGAATTCCAAACCAGATAGCGGCTCATATTCTTTGTGAATTACAGGTTTCCATCTCTCGACTCCATACCTATCCCAATGTGCCTCTATAAGTACTCTTTCAGAAAGTCTTCCAGTGAAGATGTGTTCATTCTCTACACCTAGAGCTGTAATGAGTGTGTTTAAAATGCTTTTTATAAGAGTGTGTTTATGAGAGGATTGAGGTTGTCGTCTATCCTTTTCCCTGATGAGGTATGACATCTGATCATTGCTTATCAATAATGTTTCTATGACTAATGTTTTTAAATTCTCCATAACATCTTTAACTTCTAGATTTTCGTATATGCTTGGTAAGCCTTCTATTAATGAAGTTTTTGTAGAATTCTGTTGAAATTCGAGTATTTCGGGGTTTGTATCCAGTGCCTTGTAAAACCACACTTTGGTACCATGGTTTTTTGAATACTCTGAAGTTTTTAAATGATTTAATCGTTCTTCAATTGTAGGAAGTTTGAGAAATTCTTCTTTCTTGTCATGCCATTCCCAACATACAGTCCGGTCCATGTCCCCCCAGGACCCAGGGGGGTATTTGGGTTTTACAGGCGGATACTCCACTTCTGTATCATCATAGGAATTAACAGCTACTTCAGTGCTATTTGCTCTTTTAGGCGTCACAGTGACACACCTTCGTATACGCGAACTAGCTCGTCCCGTCGCCAAGTGTAATCTGCCACACATGGTGGACGCCATTGCAATCTCCTTCCAAGGTGAAACAAGAGAACCGATCTCCGAACCCGATCATAATTGAGCAAACTGTACCAAAGACCAAAGTGTCACTTTGCAAAATAATAACCATAAACGCATGCGCAATTCCTCCAAGTCTTTTCATTAATTAAAGAATGAATCGGCATAGAGGTAGTCACATTTGTCTTTGTATTTTGAAATGGTCGTGCTTTGAACCAGAGCTGGCACATTTGGTCATTTGGGTCATGATAATCTTCATGGCAGTAAGCTATGGTTATTTTCAAACACTAATGACAGATTGAATTCCGCTTTACTTTCTATCATACCAATTACATGTATTCAAACCTTGTATTATCGGCGAAATCACTGATATATTAAATTCTTTCGAGAAACACCATTACCGAAATGGATGCCGATTCGGCGAACTGGATATATCAAACTGGGAGCTGATTTAGGATTATCTAATATGAATCAAGGCAAAGTCTCGAAAGTGAGCGCACCTTTGTAATTATTCATCAGAAATTCGATTTTTTGATATATCAGGAAATAGAGTTGAATTTTTGATATCAAAAAATGATTTTTTTTATATCAGAAAATCATTTTCTGATATAAAAAATGGTTTTTAAATGAAAAATAACCTCTGTTTTCTGATATCAAGAATTCGATTTTTTATATCACAAAATACGAATTTCTGATATCAGAAAATACCCGATAATAACTAAACCGAATAATCCAGTTGTTATATTCCACAGATTTCCGAATGCTCCATCGAAAAAGATAGTGGATAGAGGGCGTTGCAATTATCCGTGTTATATAATAATATTTAAAATAAATGATTCCTGTATAGGACCGGGGTAAATTCTAATATTAGTTTTTATGTGTATTTAAAAAAGTTATAGTTATTAATTCTTTTTAATTTTAGACGAAATAATTAAATAAACTGCCTGACTCCTCTCGGAGATCCGCAAGTGTTATGCTAACCATGCAAGACACAGTTGTATGACACCACCTGACGCAACGGCCGTCGTTTTGTCTCTCCTGAATGGTCCGCAGTAAATAGGTCCTATATTACACGCGGCCTAGAATCTGGCGGGAAATCTTAGGGAGCAGTAAATGTTGCAACACTGTCGGAAGCAAATATAAAGTGGGGGGGGGGGGGGGGGGGTAAACCAACTTAAAACGCACACACGCCAGAAACATCTAGGCGCTAAGCCTTTATTTTCAACACCCATTTCTATCTTTGCCAAAAAGTGGGGGGCTAAGCCCCCTAGCCCCCCGGTTCCGACGCCTATGTGTTGTATGATACATAAAGCCAATTTCTAATATAAAAAAATCGATTTCGTGATATAAAAAAATACAAAAATAATTTCTTGATATCAGAAATTCATTTTTGATATCAAAATGTCAGCGATATATAATGCATAGGCGTCGGAACCGGGAGGGGGGCTAGGGGGGTGGAAGCCCCCCCCCCCCACTTTTTTTGCAAAGATAGACATATGTGTTGAAAATTGGGGCTTAGCCCCCAGACGTTTCTGGCGTGTGTGTGTTTTAAGTTGGTTTAGCCCCCCCACTTTCAATTTGCTTCCGACGCCAATGTTAAATGTATACATCGCTGGTGATGTCAAATAATAATATATATATATATTGTATATCAGAATATGAATTTCTTATAAAAAAATATTTTCTGATAAAAAAATGATTTTCTGATATCAACAAATCGAAGTTCTGATATCAAAAGTTCATTGTTTGATATAAAAAGTCGAATTTCTGACATCAAAACTTTGTTTTGATTTTTTGATATCAGCAGCGTTATATAAAGCTAATATTAGCTTTATATATCGCTGATATCAGAAATTCGACTTCTTGATATCAGAAATATTTTTTGATATTAGAAAATGATTTTTTGGTATCAAGAATATTTTCTGATATAAAAAATGAATTTTTGATATAAAAAAAATATTTTCTGATATCAGAAATCGATTATTTGATATAAAAATGAATTTTTGATACCAGAAAGTAGTGAATAAATACTAAAACGGCGCCCCATAGTAGCCACTGTTAGTATTAAACATTATCAAATAAGCATTAAACTATGTATGGCCATTGCATGACAAACTGATAGTTACATTCATCATCATCATCATCGTCGTCGTCGTTGTTGTTGTTCTTGTTAACAGTTAGGGTAGATTTATTTTTTTACAGAAATGTATTAAATATTGGAAAATCCCGTTTAAATTAGAGTATCTTCTGTTCGGTAATCTCAAGTCCGTCCTTGATGTTGAAATAATCGGGTTCTGTATTTCACCTTACATCGTATTTGAACACATCGTCACATGACACCAAAATGGCAGAACATCCACCAGTCCACAACTGCTTCCCAGAATCTAAACAATTAAGGTATCGTTTTTGTTCTATAGAAATCTTTGACATTTGAAATACATATCTGATTCTACGAAATTCAATTATTCTTTATAAAATTTGAGTGTCAGTTTAAAATTATGAGTTCATCTAGGCCTATATATACAGTAAACAAAATCTTAAAATGATGTGACGTGTCTTGACAATACCTGCATCGGTAAACAGGTACTGGAAAAACTAATAAGCATGCTTTTCAGTTCATATTTTTTCTTAATCATTTACCTTTTCATACAAATGTGAAAAAAGAAATTACATAAGGAGATTCGAAAAACGAGAAATGAAAGTATAGTTAGACCTACCGGTATAAACTTTTATTCTTGGCCGAATTTTCTGCCCCGATTTTAAGCGATTTTTTGTGCTAAAATCAGCGGCAGAAGTCCTCCCATATACTTTCATCGGAGCAATATGCTGTGACATTTTTACAGGAGTTTAGCGATTATTTTAACCATCTATTTCTTATATCTGACATCTGATATTTGTTGATATGCTTAATTACTATTGCAGATATAAAGAAATCATAGACAAATTTGTTTGTAAGTATGGCAACGAACCAACATTTTTCGCAAGAGCTCCAGGTCGTGTGAATCTAATTGGTAAGACATGTCAGTTTACTAAGTTTGATTTAAGTCAGTACTATTTCCCTATCTTTAATATTCCATATACATAATTGTACTTGCACATAAATAAAAGCAAACTTAATACTATATTCAACCTCTTAAGCACCCAGCCTGCTACAAAAATCAGGGAAAAGGATAGATACTTAATGGGACCAATTAATAGTCAAATTGACATAAAACTGTTACTATTTTATAAGGCACAGTGGTGAAGTTGTTGTACAAGGATGCCTATCAACATAATTCTGTTACTGGGATGCTACAGATAAAGTGTTATGGTTTTTCAGGTCCACATCTCCTTGTCAATCAGCTAGGAAAGATTCTCGATTGTATGTAAAAAAAAATAATAATAAAAAGCGGAGGAAAGGTTTAGGGACATGGGTGCTTAATTACGGAAGCGTATTAGGCTCACCTACCGAAATGTTTTTCTTGAGAGTGATAATATTGTAATCCTACTTATTTATCTGGCGACCGTCACTTAATTGAAGTCAGACTTGAGGCTGAGATCGCTTCATGATCTCAGGGCCCTGGACTGACTTTTAAAGTCCATTTTAGTCTAAATTTAAAAACTCCATTACGTGCAGCAGGTGATAATGCTTGAAATTATCACACGCTATGATGTGCAGTGGGTGATAATACATAAAGAATAATACCTGGCAAAATCTGTATCACATGCCATATCAATCTAAGACTCCTATATCAACCAGAGGCCTTGAGAGTTGATATGTCATGTGATACAGATTTTGTCAAGTTCTGTTGTTTTTATCATATATTTAAAATTCTACTGGTAGATAGCAAAATATTAAATATCAATGATGAAATTATATCTTTTTAATTTCTGTGTTATAATCACGATTTGCAACCCTCAGTGGAAATTCCTATCGGAAAGATTACGGAGTATGCTTACACAAACTGTCTACACAACTTAAAATTAGCCTTCCATAAGATACTTTGCAGACATAATTTGTATTTCATTGTAAATATGTTATTAAGATATATCTGAAATAATGGCAGGCCGACAGGAACTTTGAAAAGAAAATTCATGAGTCCCTGTTGTGAGGCTGATCACGGCTGAATATTGTGTTGAAGGGTATAGCCTACAGATCTCTCGATCTCTCCTTAATTATCTGGCGGTCGCTTCTTAATTATCTGGTGGCCGCCTCTTAATTATCTGGTGACCGCCAGATAATATTATGGCGGCTGCCAGATAATGAAGTGGCAGCCGCCAGATAAAATATTTTCACTCTCAAGAAAAATATTTTGGTAGGTGAGCCTAATACGCTTCCGTACTTAATGGATTGAATATGGTACGTGTAAATTTAATGGCAAGGGTTTGACCTAATTGCAATTGTTAATGATCATGATGTCATTGCTGTTGTTAATGACATCAGTTTGGTCACTGACCTGTTATTTCTCTGCTATAAACTCAGTACAGAAAAATGCTGGTTCAACAGGTGTCTGATGACCACTTTTCACCAACCACTTGCTGAGATATTTTGTCAGAGGTGAGGTACATGTGAACTGCATTGATTGGCCTATAAAACAGATTTAGGACACTTCGTCTATCTAATGAATGACATGACAATGTAGCCTACTGTAAATATAAGATTATTGTAAAGAAAAAACTATGAAAACAAAAAACAAAATGTCATGTGTGAAAGTTTATGTCAAGATCAAATACCAGGTACATATATGTATCTTGTATATTCTAGGTGAGCACATTGATTACTGTGGTTACTCAGTGTTACCAATGGCGATAGAACAAGATATCATCATAGCTGTACAACCAAATAATAGTCAAGAAATAAACATTTCTAACACAGATTCCAAAACTTACTGGTAAAGTAAATCTATTTTGCAATGAGTACACTCATACATGTATGAGTACACGTTACTGGAACTGGACCAATTGTTGGCTAAGACCAGTAATTTGCTATTTTGTAATTTTGGTTATACAGAACACGATTTTATAAGATTTGTTTAGATCAGTCATATACTGTTACACATAGCATTCAAACATAAGGAAAATGATATTGTCGTAATACATATGAACGAGGAAATCACATAATAGCGGACTACTGATCTTAGCTTACTTCTGGTCTTATCTGACTACTGGTTGAGTACCAGTAGTAGATTATTGAAAAAAATAAAGAAGTTATTGTCATTGCTCTCAGTTTGTTTTTGCAAAAGAATTTGGTTAAATCCTAGTTTTTAATTGTTTATTTCTTGTTTGTTTGTGATTCATTTATTTTTTTTATTTTTTTTTATTTCTTTTGTGGAGGGGTGTCCTTTCATTTTTTTTCTCAATTCCATACATGGAGTTTCAGTCATGGCTCTTTAAGCAGAGGTTCCAAGGTATAAACATATGCTAAAATTGACGTCTGACTTATCTGACATCTAAAGTGACCAATTCTCTAGATCTTGACACATATATTAGAAAATAAAACTCAAAGGTCTTTCAAAGCACACAGGTATGGGAATGAAATAAGTCATGCTTCTTTTTGTAGTTTTATACATTTCAACTGCAAGAAAATTTGACACAGTCTTATGCAAAAATATGAAGTTAATTTCAGTTATGTTGTTGAAACTAGCAAAGTGTCATTAACAAATATATAAATATTCTCTTCAATTAGGCTACATTTAAAATAAATTTATACTCAAGTTTTATTTTTGTTTTTTAGTGATATAAGCTTCAGTGTGAATAATTTTGAAATCAGCAAAGAAAATCCAAAATGGTACAACTATTTCATGTGTGGTCTACGAGGTATTCTGGAACATTACCCATCTATTACGACTCCAAAAGGATTTGATTGTATGGTTGAAGGTACAGTGCCACCTAGCTCCGGACTGTCAAGCTCAAGTGCTTTTGTTTGTTGTGCTGCCTTAGCAACAATGCATGTGAATGGTCAAAGTCTATCTAAGGTAAATGTAACTCATTGACCCCTGTAGCCAGATTTGAACTCATCCATTTCAAAGAATGGTAAAGTCCACTGTCAGAATTTGGGAATGTATAATTTTGAATCTAAATACTGGAAAAATTTAGCATGCAATATCTACTTGCTCACCCCTATATGATGAAAGTAGACCATGCTATATATTGATTTTGTTGAGTCTATATGTGTCCTTGGGGGTTGAGAAGTTAATTGACATATACAGTGTTCCCTCATTATACTATCAGCATTTGTTTAAGACTGATTTGGGTAGTTTTGTGATGTTAGATTTACTGGTATAATAAGTTTAAAGGATATCTCATCTATTTTTTTTTTGGCAATGAAAGTTCATATAAACAATTACCGGTAATACAAAATCCTTTTTAACATAATTTACCAGTAAGTTCAGCTTTTAATTTTAGTCTGTATAATGAGTACATGTACATACCAAAGGTGCAAGATAGATTGTCACTTTATGCTTCTTTTTACACTTATTGGTATACATTTTTTCTTTTTCAGCAAGAAATATCTGATCTATGTGCCAACTGTGAAAGGTTTATAGGTACAATGGGAGGTGGTATGGACCAGGCGATATCATTCATGGCCAAAGAAGGCACAGTAAGTATTTACTACTGTCTGCATGGCTCACTTCAGAAATTAGAAAATCTTTGATATTTCAAAATCAATGAAATTATAGAGTATTATATAAAAGGCTTCAATGACTGATATAGGTTGTCTGATACAGTAATTAGAATGTGATCTTGCATGATTATTTATCTAAATGAATGAGCAAAAAGATTTAATTAGAGTACGGGTGGTCGTTTGCAATGTAAACATAATGTTGTTCGCTGGGAAGGAATTGCATCATGCAGTCTTTGATGTTAGTTGTGGATGGTTCCAATTTTAAAGAGGCATGCAATGTAATATCAGTTGCAAAAGGCAGTCTGAGCTTTACATGCATGAAAACCATGAAGATAACAAAAGAAGTTAAACAATATATCAATCATGTTTAAAAAGGTTGATGACGAATTTTAAATACAAAGTGTAAGTGATAAATAAATAATCATAAAAGAATTGTTATTCATTCCCCTTTTAACTTGTTAAAATATACTGTTCTAAATATAGTACCAACAGTGGGATGTTTATTTGGCATGGGAAACTGCCTATAAAAAGTTATAGATTGGGATATCGGATGCTTGGTTGTAAGTGCTATATTTGATATATTTAAGTGCTATATTTAATTATTAATCAACTTTCTTAATTGAGAAGGAATGAAACGTATGTCTTACGTGATATCATAAAAGAACATTGGATGATTTTCTGATTTCTGAAGTGAGCCATGTGTAATACACAAACACTGAGTCACAGTTGAAAAATATATTAACAAAATCTAGTGTATCAAAGAATTTTAGATGACTTTTTTTTTCTTTTCGTTTTTGTGTTGAATGTAAATAAAAAGACCTTTGTATTGATAAAAACAAATGAAGTGTAATATTTTAACCAGTATATATATATTGAAATCTTAATGCTACTGTTCACAAATTTGAAACTTTTAAAAAGACTACCGGGAGTTGAATTTTCATTTCTTTATCTAATTCTGCAGGCCAAACACATTGAGTTCAATCCTCTACGTGCTACAGATGTGTGTCTACCAGATGGCGCTGTTTTTGTCATTTCAAACAGCTGTGTAGAAATGAACAAGGCTGCAACAGCACACTTCAACATCCGAGTTGTGGAATGTCGTCTAGCTGCCAAGGTATGCGCAAACAAGTGTCACTAAGCAACTAAAATGTTCAGTTGGTAAATATAGTGGCATTAAACAAGTGACGGTTGCTAGTGTTTGTGGAAATAATGGCAGTAAACAAGTGACAGTTGATAGATATAGTGGCATTAAACAAGTGATGGTGAGTAGATATAGTGGCATTAAACATGTGACAGTTGGTAGATATAGTGGCATTAAACATGTGACAGTTGGTAGATATAGTGGCATTAAACATGTGACAGTTGGTAGATATTGTGGCAGTAAATAACAAGTGATAGTATATGTAGATAGATATAGTAGATGTAAACATGTGACAGTTGTTAGATTTAGTGGCAACAAACAAGTGACGGATTGTAGATATATTGGCAGTGAACAAGTGATAGATATTAGATGTTGAGTAGAGTTGAGTAGAGTTGGTAGATATATTGGCAGTAAAGATCAAGTGAGAGTGGGTAGATATATTGGCAGTAAAGATCAAGTGAGAGTTGGTAGATATATTGACAATAAAGAACATGTGAGAGTAGATATCTTGGCAGTAAAGAACAAGTGAGAGTAGATATCTTGGCAGTAAAGAACAAGTGAGAGTTAGTAGGTATATTAGCAGTAAACAAGCAATAGTTGGTTGATATATTGGCAGTTAAAAATTGACAGTTGGTATTATATTGAGGTAAATACACAACATTTTTTTCAAATTCATGGTATCAGAATTACAACTTTTCTACTTTTTTTACATTAATTTTGCATGAAAAGTTAGGTGAGACATTTTTAATTATCTACAAAAGATTTTTCTGTAAAAGTAGTTCGTTTTTTACTAAAAGTGGTATTGCAAATTTGAATACCTACTCAATAGTTATAATGATGCTTACATGTATTTTGTCCAATGTCCAACAATACTCTCAATGCATAGATTTTATCAGCTGACCTCTTTCTTTATTCATATGAAGCAGACTTCATTCAGGATGTTCTGATTCAAAAGAATAAGAAATTAGCTGTGGCCTACATTTTGATAAAGTTTTGTCAATCAACAAATAAAAATGACATTTGTTGTATGTGAATGCCATATTTCCAAAAGAACTTCTGGTAGAGACACCACAAGAAATCAAGCTTCTTACTTGGATATTTTACTTACCATAGATATACTGATGCTAAATTTTCAACAAAACTATGACAATGATAATGCTGTGTAATCATCTTTCCACATTATGTCGTAATATCCCTCCAAGGCCTTCATTTGGTGTTAAAACAGATGATCCATTTGCCAGTATGTTTAAAATATGAACATTTCATATATAGGCAAACTACTTACTGATACTTCTTCATGTTCTTGTTGTTAGAGTATCAGGAATCACATTCAATGCCAATATTTCACAAATCTTACAGTTTGTATAACATGTATAATGACCTTGATTACAATTAAGTACTATGTTTCACTGAACATGCTTAATGTAATGTTGAGTTACCTGTTTGAAAGTTGTTGTTGAATCATCGCTTACCATTTATGGGAAGGATTTGTTCTTCACTTATCTCATCTGAATTTGACTGTGGCAGATGCTTACTATTATGGCACCTGATCCCACTTTTGACATTTTAGAGGTCTGTGTTTTTCTGATATTCATCAGTTTGTATATTGTCTCCTGAACCTTTTGAGGATTAAAACTTTTGTATTTGTTGTTCTTTTATTAAAAACTCTTTAACACGATATAATTCATAAAACTGTGGAAGATAGAGTCCATGTTATTCATCAATCCATATTTCAGATTATGGCAAAGCAAAAAGGTCTTCTGTGGCAAGACATAAAACGCCTAGGTGATGTTCAAAAAGAACTTGGTCTAACTCTTGAAGGTGCTTTAACCTTGGTGAGGGAAACCTTTCATAAAGAACCTTACAGCAAAGAAGAAGTGTGCAAAATTTTAGATGTGACAGCAGAGGAGCTTAATCAGACCACACTTAGTGCTAATACAATGCATGGTAAAATCTTACACAATTGTACACAATACACTTGTTTTTGAGTGGCTTCCCGTGTTTGTAAAGCTTTGTATTGCAGTGCACAAAAGATCTACCATCACTTGCAATAGCAGTGGATATGAATGTTATAAGAAACAGCCTTAATATATTAATGCTTATATCATGTATATATGTTAGTTTTATTGGTGTTTAATATCATATTGATCAGTTATATGGTGGCAGCCAGTATTTGATGGTAGAGGAAAGGACCTGATTACAAATGCACCTGGGAAGAGACCACCTGTCTTCTGCAAGTAAACTGGCAAACTTTCTTACAAAAATCAGCTTAGGTTCCAGCAGGACTCAAACCTGTGCTGACAGGAAGTGAAAGACTTCATGGTTCAAAGTATGTTGCACTAACCATTCTGCCATTGAGGCCCCTTTTCAATTGGCAAGAACATGTATATATACTTAAGATATGTCTGTATATTAAAAAGCATTATTGACAACAATCTTCATCATCTAATTCATATTTTTCATTCATCTTCTATTTACAGTTACTTCATTTAAGCTATATGACAGAGCAACCCATGTGTTCAGTGAAGCAAACAGAGTTATACAGTTCAAAAATATTTGTGACACAACTCCACCAAATGCACTGGAAAAACTAGGTCAGTTAATGACGGACAGCCATGTCAGCTGCAGAGATATGTATGAGTGCAGCTGTACTGATTTGGACACTCTTGTCACAATTTGCATGTAAGTGTGTGGTACTCTTTTTGCTTTAGTTTTACTATCAACATTCAACATGTTCAGCATTTCCTGTAAGGTACTTGTTCAATTTTGTTCATTCTGAGTAGAGTTTTATTCCACAATCAACAATATTTGAGTTATATGGTGGCGACCACTTTTTAATGGTGGACAAGAGAGCCTGGTTACAATGTAATTGATCTTCTGCAAATAAACTGACAACCTTTCTAATAAAAACCAACCTAGTTTTCAGTGGGGTTCGAAGCTGTGCTTACCTGAAGTGAGAGATTTCTTGGCTTAAACAACTCGTTGATGGAGGCCTCGGTACTTGTTCAAAATTTGTGAGGTAGAAGATGAACCCCAGAACATGTGCTCTCTCACGTGAGTGGTTAAAGTGTCACACTTTAATTCATTAAATCTTTCACCTCTTTTACAAACATTTTAAGTCTACCGATTTCAGAAGTAGTCTACCGCCTTTAAGATTGATCTTCTGCCTTCCACTTTGCTGTCCAAAACTTCCGATTTCTTTACATTTCTACCAAAGCACAGTATTTTGTTTCCCAAATACACTTCTCTAGTCTGCCTGTGTACATTTAATCCTTAAGTTCACTGTATTTTCACACTTGTGGCTGTATGTTGATTTGACAGTACCCAGGTCTCCAGCAATGTACAGGCAAACTGCTTAAGAATTACTACTCTTGACACCTAATTCTCCAAACCTGCAAATAATACTATCTCTTGTGATACCCAAATCATCATCCATTGACAATGATTAATTCCTGATAATCCTTTAATTAGATTTAGAACTCATTAAACTTCACAACTTGTTGATGTGTCAGACGAAGACCTGAAGATATGGGGTCACTTATATCGCTACGGATTGCATCTCATATTATCAGAAAATAATGTTCCACACTGCAGTTACACTTACAAAATGCAAACTAAAAGTGATAAAAGTTGTAATTTAACCCTAAAAGAAATAAAGAATGAATACGACATTGTTTGACATGTACAGGTATATGCAGCTTTCAATGAATGATTGCCACTTATATCATCGACGAATAAAAAGTTTATCAACAATAAATTACTCTTAAAATTTTTAATGCTATGGATAAAATCATTGCATAGAAAGTTTAATGTAATTAACACTTGGCTAAAACATTTTAGGTCAGAAAATGAGTTTGGCAAGTTACTAACAAGAATGTTTCATTGTGTATAATTTTCATTTTTATTCAACCAAATTAGATGCTAGCAATTTACATTTTGTTTTCTTTTATAATCACTGATTAATTAGAATGTGTGTAGAAGAGAGGAAAAATCATAAAAGGACCCTTTCCCTGCAGTATTAATATTCATAAATAATTAAATAACATGTAAAAAAAAAAAATAAGTATTTTTAATTTTGCCCATTGAAAATTGAAGTTTGCCAATGATTTGGTAAACACATTTGCAGACCCAGGGCTAATACTGTTTGACTTTATATTTTTGAAAAAATATAGTGACTAGTCATTGAAATAATGCAAAAATGCCACACACAGTGCTACTTTTTTGTTCATCAGAGGTTAACATGTCTGGTTTTTATCAAAAAATAGGTTTGAGCAGAACTTGGACTCAAGCTGATATTGTGAAATCATTTCCAGTTTACTTGTGGAAGGCTGGCTGAGTTGTTGGGGCTTCATGCTTTTAAATCATGACATTTTTCACCTCTAGTCGGCATCAGTTCAAGCCCAATTGAAACCTAGTCTAGTTTTGTTGGAAAGGCTAGTGATCATTTTTTTTGTTACATTGTAATCTGGATCTCTCCACTTCAATTTAATGTTTCTGCCACATATAACAAAAACAAGTAATATTTCATTTCTGTGTGAAATAGTGTTTATGATAATTACTACAGTTGTTTTTCATTAACTTAAAATGATATTCTAAACATAATACCAAAGTTATAGCTTTGCCAAAACAAATGCTAAAGACGGTCACATCTGTCAATTACACTTCATCAGGTGAACTAGTTGTACTCCTATTTTAACTTTTTATATTTCATACATGTGGATATTTGATTTCCAGGGAATCTGGAGCACTTGGATCCAGACTGACTGGGGCTGGATGGGGAGGATGTGCTGTTTCTATGGTTCCAGCTGATCAGGTTGATGCATTTCTACAAAAGGTCAAGGACAAATACTTTGCACAAGATCCAGCAAGAGCAGCAAAAGTTAAAACATCTTTGTTTGCTTCTCAGCCAGGAGGTGGCGCTGCAATTTATTTGAAGTCATAACTCAGAAGAAATTGCTATAAATTGGAACTCCACTGGATTATTCATCTTGATAATTCATTGCTCTCATTTCATAAATGTTTTCATTCTCACAAATTTTCTGATTTGTGCATACAAAATCCATGATAGCATATTCACTATTGTATCACAATGCATCTATTCTCGATTTGCGGAATACAGAGTTACCTCCCATTTTCAAGAGCTGTCTTTCATTAGAGCAGGTATCTTGTATTGAACAAATTGGACGAAAAACTACTTTTTAGTTTTACTTTGAAAACTGAGCAGCCTAATGAATGTAAAAACATGAAAAATTAACGTATAAGGTAAATTAAATTTTACCAGGGACTGAAAGGTGTATAAGAAATTTTTTTTAGCAGAAAAGCAAAACTTTTCCCACATACATCTTTACGAGATACCTACTATAGAGAAGAAATAACTCAGTTTATGAGAGATAAACTCTGTAATCTACAAAGTGTAGAATACAACATTAATGACAGTACTGTCTATTCTCATCTCATGAAGTACCATCGTCATTCCAAATTCCAAAATTTCAGTGTTAATATGTGGTTTGTCTGTTGGCTGTTTCTGGAATATTAACACACTGACTAACACAGCGAATTAAATTCTGGTAATAAAAAAGTAATAACTGGATGAAAATGGTAAATATGAACATTTAGTTGCTTTTGGTTGAACGGGATGAAGACATATATATATATATATATACAATGAACTCTTAATTTCATTGGTCTGATGGTTAACATACTTTATATGTGAAATTCATCATCTGCAATACCATCAAAGAGCTAACCATTCACATTAATATTAATTGCTCATTTTCGAGTTCTTACATAGTCCGTTTTTTGATCGGGATTTTTCATGCCCTGATTCAGCTTTGTTATGCTTAGGGATTTACGGTATGTGTCGATCAAGAAATAAAACGCAGTTATATCTGAAGGTCAGATTATTGTGACTAGTCCATTTATGTCAAAAACAAACTGAGTTTAACGTCTGAACTCTTCACCAGAGATGAAATATTGTGACATTTTGATGTATTGTATGAAATCAAGCATTTTATTTCCTGATCGACGCAAAGACACATACCGGAAATCGCTCAGCAAAACAAAGTTGAAGCGGTGCAAGAAAAACCCGGATCCATAACCGGATTACTTTAGAACTCGAAAAATGATCTATTAATTTGATAAATCTATCCGATAGAATAAAGACCACCTGAATATATAAATTTGATCTTATGTAGAATAAAGAATTTTTCTCCATGTCTGCCTCAATGCACTGGAGACAACAAGAACATGTTAAAGTGAAAAACTTTCTTAAAACTTCTTGTTGACCTTTTAAATGTTGCTAAAACTGTATACATATACATTAAACCTCACCAAACATATTGCTTCACAGACCAAATTGCATTTAAGACCATAATCATACAGTCACTTGAAAAATCTCTTACCGTACTTATTATTACTTAAATAAAATTACTAATGTGACCACCATTTTTAGTCTTTGGACTTACAACACCATTATCAGCCTCATAAATGCAAACACTGAACAGACTGATGCTGCATATGTATCCCAATTATGAAACTTTCTGAATATCTATCAAGTGCCATTGTTAATAGACCCTCATGTGTACAGGTATTCAGATATTTATAATAATCAACTTCTTTTTCTTTTAATTTTTTTAACATTGAATACTTACTTTGAATGCAATGTTTGTTTTTGTAATTTTTCATTATATCAGTAGCATTGACGCTTGATGGTACATGTGCATGAAATAAAACAGAAAAATGCAAACAACCCATGTATGCAAAAAACATGACTCACAGGATGAGTTTGCTAAGTCTTGAAATAAATTTATTCTGTATTTTACCTCTTATCCATGTAAACCTGTGCTGGGTGGTCTTCTTTGTTTGTTTGTTTATTTAGTTATTTTACATAACTGTTTTAGTGGTTGTAAAATTGCTGTAAGTTAATCATTTAATTTGAATTTTGAACCACATTATATCAATAATCATCAAGATGGAAATTCATATATCAAACCATTTCATCTTTAAAAACTTATCTTAATCAAGTTGTTGTGAAAAATTTTTGGGTGCTAATTTTGTTAAAGGTGACATGATTTACATATGATACTCGATTGGTGATACGGATAAATGATATAGTAAAATTGTGGATATGAATAATTAAGTTTATGGGTGATTTTACTGGTCCAATGAGGGTAGTATTTACAAATTATTACTGGGTAATAATGTGTACGTGAAGTACTGGTACTGGTATATATCGTAGAAAATACTGGTACATACAGTCTGATAATATAAGTATATGTACTTAATTGTGTGGTATGCAATGGTTATTTGTATTTTGTAAGAAATATCAAATTGAATATAATCTCACTTTATGAGGGACTATGTTCACTATATGTACACGTGAATAAATGACAAAATTATCAGAAAATTGTTGCTTTTTTATTTCACATTGTTATTGAGGAAAACTAGATATTGATGTTGCATGGATAAGTCAATGATTTTTCGGGAATTCTTTTGTTCTTTGATTATACATACATTAATAAAACTTGAATCCTTTTTATTAAAATTTCATGAATGTTTAATAATATATGCACCATACATAACATACTATGTCGATCTTATTTCTCACTATATCACTAGTATTGTAGTATTGATAATTGAATCAACAACGGTAAAATGAAAATCGGAATCAACAATGCAATGTGTAAAATCTGACAATTAAATATTTAAAAGAGTAAATTTGAATAGTAATGATGATTGATAATGAGATACCTATACCGCATTGTATACATAATAATAGTTTTTCAATCTGCCCGATGTTTACCAACCAAGCCTTACGGTAGCTCATGCCAGTACCCACAGGCGATGTCGGAAATCTGTCTGGAAATTGTCAGAAATTGTATCTCAGAGCAGATTTTTAACTTTCCAACAAGAGGGAGTTTTTAACTGGTAACCCGCCTTTCATCAAGCGCTGTAAATATTATAAACATGAAACCGAATTTAGAGTTTTGAAAAAAGGCCAAAAAAAATGCTCAAGACGATTGTTTCTGTTAGTTATACACTTGAGCTCTAATTTAAAAATAGATGTACATTTTCTAAAAAGAAACTGGTATTATACAAAGGCCAAATAATAAAAAAAGATGAAAAGCTAAATCCGTCTAAGAGTAACTATTCTAAAAAGATTACTATCTTAGCTTTTGAAGAATTTAAGTGCCGCTTCACAATGTAAATGACCATGACGCATTTCTGATTGACACACTTGTCAAACCAACCCGTTGAATATCTATGAAACAAGGTCAATATAGAGAAACTCAAGGCAGATATGTTATCTTCTGTCTTACTTTTCAATTCATCTTCATTCACAATCATTAACTGCCCAATCAGCATACATGCGTTGGCCCAACAAAATTGACTTCCTTGGGCCAACTCTGGTCAACAACATTGGCCCAACGTGCAAAGTGCGAATCGGCCCATCAATGGCCAAATGTGTTGGCTCTATGTTGGCCCAACGTATGACATTTTTGTTATTATGTTGGACCAACGTTGAATTTTACAAAAATCCAATGTTGGGCCAACGTTGTCTTTTACACAGAATGGCTATATATTTGCCCTACAATATATTTGTACAAAATAAAAACATTGAAAGTCCTTAACACAAAAAACAAAAACTATTTAGATCCCATTTACGTCCTTTTATTAATCTATTTATTTATTTGAACTTTTTTTTCTCGAGTCTCGCTATTCTGACCACATCGGTCTTTGGCAAACGTAAACCATTCTTTGATCACATCTTCCACCTCTTTACACGTTGACTAATAAGGGCCTCCGTGGCAGAGTGGTTAGAGCATTGCGCTTTAAATCACAAGGCCTCTCACCTCTGGTTCGAATCCTGCTAGGGTCGTTTCGAATTAGGTGGGAAAGTTTGCCAGTTTACTTGCGGAAGGTCGGTGGTCTTTACCCGGGTAACCAGGGTTTCTCCCCCACCAATAAAAACTGGACGCCATCATATGACTGAAAGATTGTTGAGTATGGCAAAAAACAAAAATTCAAATCAAATCAAATCACGTTGACTAACTACATAATATGTTCCTACGGACAGTTTCTGTAAATAAATTTTAAAAGTAGTAGATAGGAGATAATAAGTCTTACGTAGGAGATAATAGGTCCTATGTAGGAGATAATAAGTCCTACGCAGCAGACACTACTTCTTACGTAGGAGAAAATAAGTCTTACGTAGGGGAGATAACTAAGTCCTAAGTAGGAGATAAGTCTTATGTTGGAGATATTTTTTTCTAGGTTATTACTAATTGGCTGCCACACAATTATATGGTGGCGGTGAGTTTTTAAAGGTGGAGGAGATAACCCGGTTACAATGTAACCGAGAAAAGACCATCGGCCTTCTGCACAAACTTTCTCACATATATCAGCTCAGATTCCAGCGGGGTTCGAACCTGCGGTGACCAGAAGTAAGGGACTTCAAGGTTAAAACTTTTCCTGGTTGGGTTCACTTCCGACAATGCATCTCCCAGATGTTTGCGTACTAAGAATGTATAGGCCTCCTCCTTGTCTTGATGGCACTATTAATTTCTTGTGTGCAATTGTCTTTGGAGATTACTTTGTTGATATAAGGTTCCCATCCTTGATCTTCTTAGAGTTCAACGCCTAGATATGGGTATTGATGAACTGTCTCCCACTATTGGCCTATCATTTCATAGTTGAAGATAGTTCGGTTACATTTTTCTCGCAGAATGTATCATTATGTGGGATGGAATGTTGTCTGCGACTTATCTTTCCATATGGTGAGTTCAGTCACATCGTGTTGAAGCTTCGTGTCATCTTCCATATTGTTGATGGGTTGTTACAGTAGAGAGTTATCAGCACAAAGGCATAGTGTTGGTGTTGTTGAAATGGACTCTTCCATGTTGTTTACTAGTACATGTATATAAAGCAGGAAGCATACCAGTCCCAGTACTGTTCCCTGAGAAACGCCTGATCATAATGGTTTATTTCCACTTGCATTCCCATCCACACATACTCTTTGGTGTCGCTGAGTTTTTCATGAGTTAATCCACTTCAGAATGTTCCCATTGAATCCATAGTGAGTCCTCTTTTTAAGTACTCGCTGATATGACACAGTGTCAAATGCCTTCGAGAAGTCTAGCATCAGCATGTCCACTTGTTCCTCCTTATCTAAAGATCTTGCAACTACATTTATTTTGGTGGATTTACAACATATGGAAGTCAGAGATACAGGTCTGCAGGTCACTGATTTCCTTCGGCCCCCTTTTGCAAATGACAATAACAGTCGCTTGCCTCCAATCCTCTGTACATCTCAAGTCTGAAGGGATTGCTGGAAGATCTTTGTCAAGAATGGGATTATCTGGTTACATGTCTCTCCCAAGATCCTATAAAATCCGATCTCATTCGTTTGCTTTCAATGGTTCCATTTCACAGTGATGTATAGCTGCTTAACTTTGGAGATTTGTTAATCATAAGTTTGGTCTTCATACAGGATACATTTTTGCCTTCCACTGGCTGTCGATAACATGTTATCCTGGCGTGTTCTGGAGAGGTAATATAATACCAATGTTATCCTTTATTCCTGGACGTGTATTTCCAGAATCATTTCCCAACGATGGGTTTGCTGTCAATTGTCTCTTTAACCCTTCCATGTCAGCCTTTTGTAGAGATGTACTACATGTTGTTTTTTTAGAGGTGGGGGGGGGGGCGTTTTTAACTTGAGGTTACAGCGGCCACGACAATGCTGTGATCACTCATGCCTGGATGTACCTCCGTTTTGGTCAGAGTCATGGGTAGTTGGTAAACATGAGGTCAAGTATGTTGTGTCCTCTGGTTGGTTTGACGTCTCTCTGGGTAAGGTCGTTGGTACTGGTGATATCCAGTAATTTACTGTTGATGTCTCTGTCATTTGGTTGGAGTGTGCTTGTGTTCCAGTCAATGTGTGGTAAATCAACTAAGGATGACATTTGGTAGGTTATCTTGACTTCTTTTCATTATTGTGTTAATTAATGGACTTTTTCAAGTATTTCCATCTTGTCAGATACTGCAACTCGACTGAAGATAGAATGAACCCATATGTAATGGTTGACTATCCATGACATTGCTCTTACGCAATTTAACTTCACATTCCAGATGTGGATACTTAAAAATTCTAAACAGCTTTTAGAAAACTTGAAGGCACACAATTTTTCTCGAATTCACAGTATCAAAACTTATGACTTCTCTACTCTTTACACTACTATTCCACATAAAAAATTAAAAGAAAGACTTTTCAGCTTCATAGACAACTGTTTTTTCACTAAAGGTGGTACCCGAAAATTTAAATATCTAGTGATTGGCTCTCGGGATACTTATTTCGTAAACACCACTCTGATTCTACACATAAATACACTGAAGTTGATATAAAAAACATGCTGGAATTTCTAATAGACAATATATTTGTAATGTTCGGAGACGTGGTCTTTCAACAACCTGTCGGCATTCCTATGGGAACCAATTGTGCTCCTCTATTGGCCAACCTGTTCCTTTATTCATACGAAGCAGACTTCATTCAGAAACTGCTGAATCAAAAGAAGAAAAAGTTAGCGGTGTCCTTTAATTTGACATTAGATATATCGACGACATTTTGTCAATAAATAATGACAATTTTCATACATATGCCAATGCGATATATCCCAGCGAACTAGAAATTAAATATACAACAGAATCAAGCACACACGCTTCATACTTAGACGTTTTACTTAATATAAACACAGACGGGAAATTAGCAACTAAGCTATACGACAAACGCGACGATTTCGGCTTTCCCATCGTAAATTTTCCACATTTAAGTAGTAATATCGCTCAGTCACCCGCATATGGAGTTTATATTTCACAAATAATCCGATATGCCAGGGCGTGTACAACATATGGATATTTCATATACAGAGGTAAAATACTCACCGACAAATTATTGACACAGGGATATCGAAAACCGCGTTTAATGTCAACGTTCCGCAAATTTTACGGTCGGTATAATAGTCTTGTTTGCGACTACTCTGTTTCACTAAGTGAAATGTTGAATTGCCTTTTCGCTGGCGGTTGTTGAGACGTCTGTACCTAATGTGACGAGAATACACTCCTCACGTGTTTCATTGGACTTGACTGTCGACTCACGGCGGGTGTGACCGGTCGACAGGGGATGCTTACTCCTCCATAGCACCCGATCCCTCGTCTTGGTTTCCAAAGGTCCGTGTTTGTCCATTTTTACCGGATTTGTATCTATGTCCTGGACATTCTATTGATTTATACTTTGGTATCTGAAATTTTTTTACATTCGTGTTAGTTTTTCTGTTACATAGTATTTTTTGACTGTGATTAACACTCAGCCTTCTACCATCTTCCTATCCCTTTTGTATGGGTTTTTGGAAATTCTTGGAGATGCGATTCAATACAAAGTATGATGTTTGATTGGCATATATGTTTCAATGAGACTGCAGTTCTACCATTTTTTTTATCACTAATCAGTCTCCTGCTGTTACAGACATGATTTGGAATACTGTTATTACTAGATAAATGTAATTAACGGGAATGTTGTAAGTTTTCAAGATAGGACAAATCCTAATCTTAATCTGATCATGCTTGAAATCAGTTTGATGTTTCAGGAAGAACTGAAGACAAATAGTTTACATGAGGGACATTTAACTGGATTTTTTCAAAACCTTAGATAATAATGATAACATTCCTCTTGACTAAGGTCATTACATTTCGTATGAACCCAAATATAACACTCGTCACACTCAAGAGCGTGTTTGTTTTTGTTTGTTTATTTCTACTGACTTATTATATACAGCACATGGGTACTTGATAGGTCCCGTGTTTTTTCGGTGTACATCCCCATACAAGAGAATCGATTAGAACGCGTTAATTAAGTGTTGTAGTAGGGTAGGTGGTCCACAATTTGCAACGAGTACCATTTTATGTATCCATGACCTGTTTCCCTTGATCTGCTGACAGTTAATGTACATATTCATGATAATATATGGGTTGTTTATCAATCTATGGTTGATTGAATTTATTCACAGAGAAAATGGCGGGTCCTGTCGACCTGACCGGGATATTGTTATGTAAAATTATCACGTACTGAATGGTAATATTGTGATTACTTTATAGATTTTGAAAAAAGACAAAATGACTATTTTTGACGATTTAATTCTACCAGAGACATGAACCAAACCCTATACCGGCTATAGACCTAATTACATATTCTGATTTTAACTCTGACTACATAATATTTGTGCATCAATGGCATTTGTTATTGTATTGTACATATAAGTTTGAATCATTGCTTTACAGTCGTGATTTGTTTATTTACCAAGCCCCTCTCTCATACCCCGACAACGGTGTTTCCCATTCGAGATTTTAATAATATGAGAGTGTGCTAGCATGCCATGTAATATGCGACTCCCTACCAATGCAGACTATTAAAAAATTGTTACGACTTTGGCCATTTTTTTGGTTCACATTTTATTGTGAATTGCGATAAAGATTTCCAAAAATTATAGACCATTGACACGCATGAAGAGAAAGCATTTTAGTTTCAATGTGAAAGGTGTGAACAAAAACAGTAAACGGGAAGGCACGGTAAACCATGAGCATTATTTCTGCATGTTTTCATTCATGGCATAAGTCAGGTGTTCAGATGAAATTCACATTCTAAATAATAGGTAGTGTCTAATTTCTTACATTTTTATCCTAGGCTGTAAATACAAATCGGTAAAACTTTAAAAATCGGGTTTTTCAGTAAATGTAACAACTCGGCATCTTACACCTCGGACTCGGGTTTCGAACTTTTTCGTTTCCTATTTTTTACTTGTTTTAGTTATCCCTACTCATTTGAACGCTAGCTTTTGTAATTCTGTTCTCTGTAATACCATATATGTGGTGTTTTATTTGATCATTTTAATAACTGTTAATATATACATTAATCATGAATTATCAGATATATAACTCTTATTTGTATCAAGTTAGGTTAATTTGTTCATCGGTCTATGGTACTACCTGTTTTAGTGTGAACTTATAATCGAACGGAAGTAGCTATCCAGCATGTGCACTTCCTTTTCCGTTTTCCATATTTTCTCCAAGCCATAGGTTAGCATTACTGGCATTAAATCTGCCTTAATCGGGGCCAGAGATTGAGTTGTTTAAAATTTATTTCTAAATAAATGAAACTTATGACAATTTCAATCCATTTGAGTGTGTTATTGAGGCTTAGGATTTTATATATGTCGAGATAAATTGTTGCAAAGAGCATGGATTACGAGTTTAATTTGTTTACATGAGTCAAGTAATCCATGATTTGTACACAATAAAGACAATTTCGGTGACTTGAGCACAGAGAAAGCGTGAAAATAGAATGTTATACTAGTAAAAAAAAATCAAATTTCCATGTGTATTCATTTCGTTTATGCGTTGCTCTCTCTTAGTTGTTTTCATGAAACTGAAAGGCTACATGTATGCAAGTCGTATAATTCTATTGGGGGATAGGCCTAGCTCATTTCTGCTAGCAGTTACACACATAAGTCAGCCCTTGTTGCAGGCTACTTTAATAACTTGTAAACTTCCTACTCTAGACAATTGAAATGTCTGATCTTGATGTACTGAAATTTCCAATTTAATAGATGGACAGAGGGGGTAATCCCTGTGACTTTGAGGATTCTGTCGTGGACTATTTTTCTGCTGCGTTTAACTTGTCCTGCCAGAATCCCTTGTTAAGCCTTCATAGTTTTATTCAGGAAAATTTTGCTTCTGTGACTGGCTTGCTTCAAGAGGACTTGATCAATACCTGGGACTTGTTTCAATAAAGACTGTAACTTTAGATGTAACTTGAGTTACAATTTTATTTACATGTACATAGTTTAAGTTTCACAAAAGGTAGTAAACATATGCTTACTCATCAACGTACTGGTACTGTAACCGTTACCTGATGATAACAGTTTATGAATGAATCATAAGTACGGGTATAACTAAGTAGTTTTTCTGAGATATTTTCTGACATGTCTGTTATACATTTTGAAGAGACGTACTACAGTCAGAAATTCCCAACCATGTACAGTGAAGCCTGTTTTAGTGACCATGTGTCTATAAAAAGACCACCTCCCTATAAAGACTGATTTTTTTGTGTCCCTAAGGAGTTCGTTAAATATACAAGTTTCACTGTATTTATAAAAGTTTTATCAATTTATCTGTATTTTTATCAATTTATCTGTATTTCTTCCAACTTTCATTTTCACATGCTGGGAGAAGTTATGTCATGACAACATGAGAGAGAGAAAAAGATTATAATTAACCTTTAGATCAAACAATACATATGGATATAATCATATTGATATAAATTTGCTCACTTGTAATAATTAATATATAGACTTTGTCCATTTCACTCTTTGTTGAGCTTAAAATTCATTAAATGAAACCATCTGTGAGATGTTATGGTAAAGGTTAGGAAAATGTAACTGTACTTCAGTTGGAGAAACTCTAAAACGAGATCTTTTAAAGTCTTTCCCAATTGTTTCTATGCATATTTTAAATGATGTTAAGGTAACCGGAGGTATCCTATAAATACCCATATGGAACCGAAAGTGATGCAATAATCATTTAATTACATTTTAATTTAACAAACCATCGAACATTTAAAGATATACGGCAAATTCAGGCTAGAAAATGGAAGTGAAAGAAGGGGAGCAATTATTTTATCAGACTATGTAGGATAAAATCTTCCCCGTATAAATGGCATAATAACAACGGCATATTGGAGTTTTCCCATTCAATCACTCTTTTGTTGGGATAAAAGAATTGTCACATGATTTTCATGAACTGAAATGATCAAGTGGGGAACAGTCTGAGGAAAAAATATATGATGTACTTTCTTGTTTTCTACTGATTTGATATCGGCAACTTTTTTTATTCAGTAAATTGCTTTACAAATAAACTTTTTAACTTTCCTATCTAATGTGACTAGTTTGTAGACTCAGATGCTAGTTTATTCGTAGGATGAAAGATGTGACCTTTAGTGAAACTCATTTTAGACACAAGTCTAGATTTACATCAACATGTAAAGTTGTGACCTTCAGGGCTTTCAATAGTTTTGAGAGAAGCAGGCAAACAACTCCAGTGTAGGCGACTGCCTCTCCGTATATTTTATCACAAAATTAGCTCAAGTAGGCGACAAACTGCTGAAGTAGAAGGTGGAAAATAGCCGCCTACCGGCTACTTTTGAAAGCACTGGACCTTAAGTGAAACTGGCTCCAGGGTGGCAGTCAATCATTATGTCATATATGGTTTCTAGACACATTTTTCTTTGAATCTAAACACATTTTTGTCTAAAATCCCAAACAGAAATTGAAATGTCACATACGTTTATTCAGATGGATGCCTACTTTTTGCCAGGGTTGAATGGCAGATAATTTACACAGGCTTTTCTATAGGGTTGAATGTTTGTGAGTCCCATCGACTAATTGAATAATGGGGACTTTATGTATCCAAGAATTCAAAATCACTACAGTTATACAGTAGTAGTGGGTCCTTTGGGGAATTGGTTTTATTAATTTTGTGCGTCCAAAGAATATTTTATGCACCAGGTCTAGATACGTAGAAAACGTGTATGGGAAAACCCTGTTTATGTCACACGATCAGCTCAACTGGCAAAGGGTCTATAGTTTGTTTTATGATTGCTTTTCATAAGCCAGTGAAAAGAAAAGTTATTGGTTATCAAACTTATCAAGAGCAATCATAATTCATAGGACAGTCTATAGCCTTTGACGTATTGTCTTGTAAACAATCAAAACCATTCAAACCTTGGCAAAAAGCTTAGAGTGAGATTTTTTCACCTTGGAATCTTGTTAATTCTTGTCTCTTTTTATACAGACATGGGGATTAAATATGATATAGCTGTTGGTCTGAACAAGGGCCATAAAGTTACTGCCATTGAGGCCGGCAGAAAGACCAGACCAACCAGAAGGAAGGGAGTAAGTACCACCTTTTTCTAATTTTTTTTATGTTAGACACATCATGATTTTGGAAGATAGGCCTATAGGTTATTTGGAATTTTATCAACATTTTATCAAAATGTATTTGAGGATTTTCACTTTTAAATATACTGCTCAGCCCTGGGAAATATCTTACGGTGATAATTTGCAGATTTCTGTGAATTTTAGGTAGAATTTTTAGTCATTATCAAGGCCGTTTTCCCTAGCAAGATAAGTCATATTTTCCCTCAAATTTAAATATATTTTTCTCTATTTTATTGACATTGCTTTTTTTATTTCACTCTTTATATTGTATTGTTGTTAAACATCCCACTCAAGAATCTTTCACTCATGTGTAGAGGTCACCAAATGCCAGTAAAGGGCTTCAGATTTTTGGCCTTTGTTGGTAATTTGGATTTGACTTACACATTGTTGTAATTATTTGTACATATCATCTTTATCACATCTTATCAAACAGTTACTTTTTAAAACTGTTCAAACAACATCTTTCACCCATAGTCATTGCAAGTTTTAGACCTCTTTTTGTAAGGAATATTTTACAGACTTTACAAAACTGCAAATTTTAGATAGCATTATACTTATCACTGAACTATGATTTTTGCAGGATGGAACAGGTTTTAGATTTAACAATGCCCTCAGAATACTCATTTAAATGTTGTCATACATGTATGAAAGTGGAAAACTTGACATGTTTTTCATGTGTTTTAATACAGGCACTCACAAAACATGCTAAATTTGTAAGAGATGTGGTTAGAGAAGTCACTGGCTTTGCTCCATATGAAAAGAGACTTCAGGAATTGCTGAAAATTTCAAAAGACAAAAGAGCTTTGAAATTTGCAAAGAGAAGGGTAAGTGGTTTCAGTGAAAACCTGTAGCTCCTTGACTGCTGCAGCTTTTGTATGATTCACATAACTTGGCGGGAGCAGAGTAACCTTTTGATTATCTCGGGGAGGATTCCACTCACTTTTCAGTTATGACAGGCTTCACAAGAAAAGTGTTTTATTCTACACTGGATGCTAACAGACATTTTGAACGGAAAAAAAAAATTACTGGTCAACTGGACCAGGGAATAAAGGAATTCCACTGGTCAAAGAAATTTTTTACTGTTCTGTATATATACACAGAAAGAAATGGAAACTTACTGGTCATTTGGACCAGTTATCAGATAGATTTCACCAGATTTTTGTAAAATGTATCGTTTTTTCTGGTAAGACTGGTGAATTTCAAAAACTCTTTACTCACTGGTATGATGAAAAGTTGGAACGACTACTCTTGTCATTGTAATAATGGCATATTACCTAAAATTTAATTTGACAGGTTTTACAAGACTCTGCCCTGCCAGGTTATATGTAGTTTACTATACCAGTACATGAAAAAAAAGAGAGACTACAGGTTAAACAAAAAGGTTAAACTATACAAGTTCAAAAGCATACCTCTGAGAGACCGAGTGCAATGTAGTGTACTAAAGTTTTGACTGTCGACATATGTATTCTTTGAAATATCTCAGTTTCTGTCAGTTTTGCTCTTTAAGTTTGAACCAAAATTGGTAAGTTGCTAAGCATCAATAAGATCTCGGAAGAATTCAACTGTGGTCAACAGTCTGCAAAATTTGACAGAGTTATGGGACTTTGTTAACATCATACGTTATATGACCTGTAGATGAATTTGTTAATTTTCTGATAATTTAATAGAGTGAAGTCAAGTTTAGCTTTTAGTTTGTTGGGACAATGTGATGAGAAAGCTAACGTCACACTCCTGGTGTAGGCAGTAACCATGATTCATGGTTTAAAACTTTAACCTGGTCAATATCTTTTTAACTGTATAGGTAGGACTTCAAATGTCTGATGATATTTCACATGTTGATTATTTTTGATGGGGGGATCCAGTGGTACCTTGATTCTTGACCAGGCTTTGTTTACTGTTGTCAACTTATTATGGGAGGCATTTGCTTGGCAGATCATGTTAAAATGGTTATCCCCAAAATATTGACAGCTTTTAAGAGAGGTTATATATTGGTGAGTAATGTGTAACCTCCACCATTTGCATTATCTTAGTGGTCAGTTTGGTTTAAGGTCCAGTCTGTAAATTGATTTATTGCAAATTGCTGAAGTGGTATATAATGTACTTGATTTAAGTAAAAGATTGTATATTAATCTATTGTTTCTTGTTGAAAATATACCTGATCACGTGTTGTTTTTTTTTTTGTTTCTTTTCAACAGTTAGGATCACACATCCGTGCCAAGAGGAAGAGGGAAGAAATGCAGATCATGTTACAGAAACAGAGAAAGGCCCAGAAAGAACATAAGTGAACTTCCTGTATATAACAATATAAATAAAAAAAATAGAAACAACTTTTGTATATCATGTTCTATTGTCCTACTCAAGCGGGCCTGGTTCAGCCAATAGCATGTTCGACTTTTGATCGTGAGGTTGTGAGTTTGAGTCCAGCCGACGGCAGGTTGGTTTCCTGTCCTTTGGAAGAGACAGTAAAAACCCCGGTCCCGTGTCACAGTAGGTGTTGGCACATTGAAGAACCCTCACAGCTCAATTCCCGTGAACCGACCAGGCTCCGTCAGTAGCGGGCTCGACTCTTGGTTGTGAGTTCGAGTCCAGGCGGCGGCAGGTTGGTTTCCTGTCTATCCATTGAGACAGTAAAATCTGAGGTCCCGTGTCACAGTAGGTGTTGGCACGTTAAAGAACCCTCACAGCTCAATGGCCATAGGTGCAGAGCATAGCCCTGAATTTGAAGCCCTTCACCGTCACTTGATGAACGTCTTCATGTGAGTGAAATGTTCCTGAGTGGGACGCTAAACAACAATACAACAACAACATTGTCCTACACAAGTTTAAGTTTTAGTATTGAGACTCGGCTGCAAGTGCAAGTTCTCAAATTTAGACTTTACTATGGAAACAATTTTTCAGGTTTATAAATTAAGCCATCACGTGTTGATACACAGAGCTGATTGTAAGACAACATTTCAGTGGGAGAGAGGGTGGTATTTCAAGACGAGTTCCATGGTATAGACATGGAGAATCTGTTCTAAATATAGAGAGGTTGGTTGATAGATTTCCAACATAAAATCTTGAATGCTTGGAGACAAGACATTAAATCTGGATAAACGCTTTGTAGGTAACTTGGCAGTATTTGACTATTTCCATTCTTAACATGAAGCAGAGTAAAGACACATGTATTTTGTTTCACACTTTTGTAGCTATGCAAATACATATATTTGAATTTGGATCCCAGCTTGTATTCCAGAAGGTGAGATAGAATGCCCAGCTAGTTTGGACACCTATTCATCTTTAAACTATAGTCCAATTCGCATAACTTGGCAGGATGGAGTAAAATTTTGTTTATCATACGGATGGTTCTACTTTATTTTCAGTTCTGAATAGTTTCACTGGAAAAATGTAAATATATTCCTCAGTGGATACTGGTTGGTTTGATGACAAATAGGAGTGATTATTATTGCCGGTGTAATCTTAAATGTTGTTATGCTTTAGTACCTAAAATTTGAATTTCCTTAGGTCATGAATGGGTTCTTAAGACTCGACCCTGTCAGTATTGATTTTACTAAGTACCGAACTGGACACTTGTAGTACACACCGTAAATATAGTGACGTTGTAATCAGGGAGATAACTCTTATAGAGTTACTTGGTCTGGGAGAATTGAAAAAGATGTCCACGATGTGTATTGCTGGTGGTTTAAATGCTGCTGTGTTTGTTATTAAAATCAAATTAAATCGGTGAGAAGACTTTACAGACAACATCTTGAGCCATTTCTGTCACAAATCTTTTCTGAGTTATAACTTTTCCAATGCTTGGTTGGGAACTTGGAATACATTCAAACTTCGTTAATTTGTTGGCCATGACCTAAAGGTGTGTTATTACCGTGGTGGCAGATTCAAAGACTGTGCAGGGGTTATACCCCCGTTTGACATTTTTAAAAATTATTATTATCATCACGTCTGGAATCCAGAAAAAGGCTTTCCAGAGCTTTTAAATTAGGCCTACCTAATTTTTTGCGACTCGGTACGCTCGGTGAAAACATTTATATATTATTTTACTCTTCCCTCTAACTGGGAATCTTCGATCCATACTGGCTTTGTTTGTCTATTTTACATTTTATAGATCTGGACTACTGGCTTTATAATATGGGTTTTGTTTGCCCTACATATCGGTAAGGATGTTGTCGTTTGTGGGTTTTTTTTCAACATGTATGAATATTAACATATTTGTATACAAAATTTGCATTGGATCAAAATATATACGATATTCCCCTGTGTTATTATCAGCTAAAGATTTGTAAATTTAATCATCGATGATATCCAATTTTTAAATCAGAATGAATGCACTATTTTGACCTACCAAAGATAAAACAACTTTACGCCCCCTCTTTGAACATTCCTGGATTTGTCCCGGTCAATTTAATGAAATATTTGGCCAGAATAAAAACGAGTCGCAATGTGATAATGAACTCTATGGGCTTTTAAACACAGATGGACCTTGTGGAAAAATGATTTTGTGTCTGGAAGCTAGAGAATACGTCGCTGGGCTGCCGGTTTAATATAAAGAGGTCATAATCCAATGTTTGGAGGATACTAGGCCGAAATTCTGCATCGATTTTAGTTAACGTTTTGCTGATCCAAACTTTTTTTAGAAGGGTAATCAATGTGATTTACTAGCGGGTTACTAGGCGTATCTTCGCGTCTGGACGCAGAAAAATGCTTCTATGGGTTTCTAAATTAAAAAAAAAACATTGTTTTTATTAGATGCGTAAACATATTCCCCATATGAAATATTGCCTCACAATTAAAAACAAATTTCCCAAAATCTTTGCGCCTCTCTACGCTCGGGGAATAACTTTCAAATTTACAACCACTCCAGCTTAAAACTGTCAGTCGGTCGTTTTGATGATCATGTATACATTGCATCACAATAAGTATAAATTTTATGTCACCAGCATGAAAAACACCTTTAAAAAATCTAGATCTCCACTGTTGTAAATATTTATTGCATATTCTTACTATAGGCATACGTAATTTTCTGCTATTGTAGAAGTTGAAATTCAACCCCCCCTAAAAAAAAATCATGGATCCGCCCCTGTAACCTGAGATTTGGGTCATGCATATACCTTAAAGGTTAAGATTGTGGTGCACTTATGGACAGAATGTTTTCTGGGCTGTAGCTTTCCAACCCTTGCCGTGAATTCATTCAAACTTTAATCTTAATGATGATGACCCTGACCCTGTGTCATATTTTCAATGTCACTACATGTATTACTGGATTACCATATTTTGATCAATATTTACCCCGTTAAACATGCTTAATTAAAGTGTAATCTTGCTTTTTAGACTTCTCATTTGAATTATTTATATCGATGGTCTGATTAGCCAAGTGATCTCTCAACATTTGATATATATTCTTTATCGAGGGTGAAGTCTCACAATTTTTTTTCAAACATTAAAAAAGTAGTTTATTTGATAGAAAAACATTGAGCATGGTATTCCAAGGAAATAAATACAATACTGTCTAAAGTGAAATTTGGGGTGTTTTAAAATTGAGAATTTTAAAGAGATTGAACAATAGTGGTCTAAAGAGCAAAGTGGACTCCTAAGTAAAGTGAAATGGTTACAAAAAAGTGGCACAAGATCCTCCACTTATAAATACTGCATCTTACAATTATACTCTACTAAATTTAATATCAAAGCAGGGACCAGCGAGACATAATTGTTAATCATGAAATAAGGACTGTTTTAATATATCCCAAAATATCCCAATGACATGTAAACCAAAGTGACATTTATTCACAATTTTTTTTATATAATTAAAAAATGTTGATTTTTAACAAAACCATTATATACGTCCCTGTTTTTAATATCAAGTGTGTGTGTGTGTGTGTGTGTGTGTGTGTTTTGATAACCTTTGACACGACTTCCTGAAATTAGGTCGACCTTAGCTGCGGGGGTCAGATAGCGTCAGTAACGCACACCATACCGGAAGTTCGTTTGTTTGTAAACATTGTGAAGGAGGTTACAATATTTTATTTAATGCACAAGAATGGACGGATCCGAGAAGGTATATATTATATGCATAAATATTTGTTTAAATAATGTTTATGACCTGCAATTAGATAAATTTAGAAGCATCGTTTTATGTGAATGTGTTTTGATGTAAGTGTAAGAAGGCGGACCGTGTCCTGGCCAGATCAGAACTGCGTGCCTGGACGGGCAGTCTTTATGATTGACAAAATCGAGTCTACATGACTACCTTTCATTCAAAAGTTTGATTGATATTTTCCAAAGTGATGTTTTTCAAGTCGCCTTTATCCAGTTTGCTATAAAAAAGCAGGCTCGTGGGTAAAGCTGTTGACTGTGATTAATTATTGCGTCACCGCTTTCGATGCTAAATATAAAACTGCCTACGTGAATTATTTCCCTTTACTCAATCCACTTAGCAATTTCTAAACCTCGGCTTGCTTTTGTAGATATGATCATATTTAGTGTTAATTTTTTATTACTAGTGTTTGATGCAGGCTCCATATCATGTTTAAATTGATAACTCTCAAGAGATCTAGACGTATCTCATAATCTGCCCTTTCACCAATGTTTTGGTGATGTAAGAAATCGTTGATTTTTTAAAAATAAAAAAAAAATTGAAAGGAGCAGAAAATCTTTTATATGAGAGTCACATATGAAAATAATGATAGCATCTATAATACAGTAATGATGATAACAATTATAATAATATTTTTTTTTGTAATGTATATATGTAGGGAAAATATGCCACACAATTTTTTTAAATACTTTTTTATAAATGAAAAGAAAGTCAATGAAAAAAATGAAATTAAAATTTGTTGAAAACACATGTACACAAATTAATTTTATATACAAAGTACAGTTACTGGCACTGAATTTCGCATCTATGTGTATAATAACGCATTTTCTAGTAAAAATATATATATTTTTTAAAATTCAACTGCAGTTAACCTTTAACCTTTAACACGGGAAAGGAAGGTCTTCCAACAAATTTAGTAACTTTTGGTTACTGGCGGGTTCGAATCTACATCGTTAGAAAATGGAATCGAAAACATATGAAGTAGAGATTCTTTGTGATTTGATCATCTACAAGATGTAGCAAGGTCATTTGAACTGTAACTCAAACTTGTGACTTCATAGACTCGCCCTGTTACACGTACATTGTATAAACTGTAAGAAATCTATTAATAATTTCACAAAAACGAGATTTGAGTGCACATGAACATGATGTATGTTTATTTCCAAAGCGATAATCAGCAGTATACTGCGTACTATGCAATTAATTTTGTATATGTAAGTCCGTCACCATACGCAAATCTGAGGAAAAATCAAAATGTTAAAGATTAATCTTGATTTCAGATTATTTCACCCATTCATGCAAAAAGAAAGTTCAATCAAATTCGGATAATTTGTTACACATTACTTGGATATACTCTCATACAATTGTACATCGATGTTATACTCGGTAAATATTTTTGAATTATTATCATTTTTATTTTATTTCATTATTTTTTTATTTTTTTTTTTTATTATTTTTTCATACAGTGCAATAAATAAATTTTTTTTTGAATTAAAGAAATCCCGGGTAATCGCTCTTTAGGGTTCAAACTTCGTTGCCTATTATAAATTCGTAAAGAAATCCTATACTGTTAAAGTTAAATGTAATAACATTGTATATATGTACATGATATATTGAGGTGCATTAGTTTCCTGTTTTATGAGAAGAAAAAATATGGATATGAATAAAGGACAAATGGCTTTTTCAAATGGGGTTACAAATTTGGGTCAACAATTTAACTGGATAACGTTGGATATATTTTTAAAATCTTTTCTTTGATCATTTATTTCAATTTCTTAGTTTTTATAATTAAAATAGGGGCACAGTGCAGACTTGCCAACATTGAAAAAAAAATCATGGGGGATATTTTTTCAATATCATGGGGAAGACTTTAAATTTTAGTAATAATTAATAGGAATATTTAAATTTATCATCAGGGAAATATGCATTTTTCTTGAATAAATTATCAAAATTTTACATGAAAACAGGTAGTTGCCCTATTTACGGGCGAGCCTTGGCAAGTGTGCAGTTTCAAATGGGATTAAGTCAGCCCCCCCCCCCCCCTTGCTACCTTGTGTAAGAGATTCTGAAAACAAACTGATATTGGTCAATTTTGTGCCAGAATTATTCTTTATTTTTCTATGTATTAAATGACCTGAAGTTAATGTTAAATGACTCCGTCTCTCAATATTTGAACTAAAATATGCACGAGTTGTGTCTGAGGCCGTCTGTCACATTAGGGAATCGTCGAATTTAGTATATAATGCCGAAATGCGAGTTGTCTCTTTTGTGTCGGGGGAGTTGTTAGTTGTCACTCGGACAAATTTTTATGTCCATTCTAGACGACAACATACGTTCATATTTCAAGTATCAATGCGAAAGTTTGAGTAGTTCCGTTCACAGCAGATTTTCAGCAGGATTTTGTTTACTGGGACCCTGTTTAAAAGGCAATTATTTTCCTTGTTACACAGGTCAATGGTCATGTCAGTATTTTGTTTAGTAGTGATCGACTAATTATTATCATAATTCAATAATTTCCCTTGGAGTGTACAATCCCGACTAATCTTTGCCATAATTTAATGATTTGATTAATTTACAATGGAAATTTGGAATATACAGACCTAGTCGAAGTAGCAAAACTGTCTGTCGGCTATATATATGTAGTCAAAATAATGAAATAAATGTTTAGCTTGGGTATTGAGTAAATTTAATTTGGACCAGATCACCTTTTCATTTTGTGCGAACACATCGACGAAGTAAACAAGGGTCACATGTAGGCCTTATATAATAGTCCCTACATATATATTTTTTGGCAGTAGTGTCATGTAAATTTTGAATTTACTGGGTTGGTGTAAATACCAAATTTACAACATGACAGTAGAATGGTTACGATATAAAAGTTCTTTATTGTCCTATTCACATAAGATGGCAGGACAGGATAACCTTTTAATACGGATGATTCTACTCACTTTTAGGTTATGACAAGCTGCACGGGGAAAACGTTTTAATCCTCACTGGATACTCTCTTACACAAGTAGGAACGATTACTCTAGTCAGTGTAATTTTAATGTTATGCTTTATTACGTTAAAGAACCCTCACTGCTCAATGGCCGTAAGTGCTGAGCATAGGCTAAAATTTGAAGCCCTTCATCGGCATTTGGTGACGTCTCCATATGAGTGAGATATTCTTGAGTGGGACGTTAAATAACAATAAACAACTAAACAAAATAAACTTATATTAATAGTTAGTAAACTTATATTAATAGTTAGTTTTCTAGTACATAGTGCATGGTGTACATGTATCTTACTTCATAGTCAAAATCCATAGATATAGAACATATTGTTCTTTTTTATTTCAGTTTCCAGATGTGATTGAACTAAATGTTGGTGGCAAATATTATACCACCAGCCTGCTGACTCTTGTCAAGTGTGAAGGAACCATGTTGTCAGCCATGTTTAGCGGGAATTACAACGTTAAGAAGGACCAGCATGGCCGATATTTTATTGATGCTGATGGCGATTATTTTGTGTATATTTTAAACTATCTTCGGTATGCCGAGTTACCGCCTACAGATGTGGCGGGAAAAGTATACAGGGAAGCCACTTATTTTGGACTTCATGGATTGATCGAGGAACTTGAAAAACGTCCAAGTTTCCTGGCAAGAATGCATAGAGAGAGTTACAGAACCCAGTTCCCAGGGTATCAGAAACTAATCAAATCTGTGGTAGATAAGCTATCCAGCCTTAGTTCAAACAGCAGTGACACAACATCTGAAATCCTGTTAGTGCTGTTCTCCAGGGACAAAAAAGCCAAATTACCAACTTTTGACAAAAAACATTGGTGTATATATAAAGCAAAAAACAAGAAAAAACTCAAAGCGGACTTTATTTTTGGGCCATGGTCCAAGAAAACATGCGAGAAAGATGTCATGAACTGTATCACCTTTGATTTGCAAGAAAAGGGCTTCATCATTACCCATGAAGCACTGGGGCAGTGCAGCTACAAATGTGACAGTCCACCAGATTATCCGGGTGAACCAATGGTTGAAAACTGCAATAAAGTTTTCTATAAAATAACATTTTATTGGTGGAAAACCTAATAAAGTAGTGTTATGAAAACACATGAATGTAAAAACCATGCCACTTGATTGTAACATGTGACCTTGAGTTAGAGATACATGTAGGTCAAATGTGAAATATGTCACGTGATTTTATCAAGTAATATTTTGTTTGGCGAATTGTTTCAGTATCTACATGTAGGGCATTTATACATGCATGTTAGTATTATTGTTGAGGTGTCCATTGATCACACATGTGTACGCATAAATTATGCTAATTTTGAATATGCAAAACACAATGGAGAAAGAACATGTGCAATCAGAATTTTAGTACAAAATGTCAAACGGAAGGCCTTGTTCTCTCTCTCTCTCTCTCTCTCTCTCTCTCTCTCTCTCTCTCTCTCTCTCTCTCTCTCTCTCTCTCTCTCTCTCTCTCTCTCTCTCACCTTTTTGTACTATATATGTACATGTACCAACCTGTAATATTCAAGGTCAATTCAGGAAATTGTGTGAAATTTTTAGATCGGCAGAGTATTAAATGTCTATTTAGCTCTTGTTTTACTACAGAATAGTATTTATATATTATTAACTACAGTTAATATATGTCTTGTATATATTTTACAGCTGGATTTATTTTGTCTTGTTGATACAACATACATATATATATATATATATTAGGAATTTTAACAACCCCTTTTCAAATTGTATATAAATTAGCGTTTTTAAATATGTATATAACTTTAGAATTCTAAAATTGTTACTGTTATACTTTTTTATGTATAAATAATATGCAAATTTTATCTATATATTTTTACAGTCAATTCTGTATACATTGTTTTTTACATTTATGTATATACTAAGTTGTTTACATGGACACCTTCACGTCTCCAACATGTTCTTTTTTTCTTGCCAACATTATTGCGGGGAAATCTAAAACAGAAGCGAAAATACTAGTTTAGTGTACAATCGATGAAGGATAGCTATGTTGAACTTTTGGGAGATTTACATGTATAATTAATATAAGTTTTATTAGAATGAAATGCACTCAAAATGGTACACTTACTTATGTGTAGCTTATTCTTCTTTGTTATTACGTATTTTTCAAGTTTAATAAATTTAAAATGTCTTCGTGAATTTTCAATCAAAGATCAGTCTTGTTTCTATCTTTTTAGATATTATAAACATAATACCAAAGTTAAAATGCTCAAGACGATATCGTTTCTGTCAATTAGACTTCATCAGTTGAGCTTCAATTTGAAAAGTATGTGTATTTTCGAAAGATAAAGTGGTATCATACAAGGCCAAATAATATCTCTAAAAGTATAGCCGAAATCCGTCTAAGAGTAACCACTGTAAAAAAATGACTATCTTAGCTTTAGATAATTTTCGCATTTAAATAGTGTTAACAGTGCCAAATATTACTTTAGTATAAGAAATACCAGGTACTAGGTTTATGTAAACCCTCGGGGACTCAAACGGTCCACCAGCAGTTAGCTAAGATTATAATCTTTTTACAGTGGTCACTCTAAAACGGATTTAGCTATGCATTTAGATTTATTTTGGCCTTGTTGTATACCACTTTCCTTTTAGAAAATTTATTTATAATTGGAGCTCTACTGACGAAGTTTAATTATAGCTGGTATTATGTTATAATATTTAAATGCAAACTCATTTTGAATCGTGGTTTGATATACAAAGTATTTCATTCACAATACCTGTTTTGTTCTGTTTCATTTTGAGTTGTATACGGTAATATCCATATTTGATCTGTTAAAAGAACCAATGGCTATATTTTCCTGGTTTTATTGCGATAGCCATATTTTACCAGTGAAAGAAAACAAGTGGTAATTAGGGATGTGATATGTTATGATTTGTATGGCGATATCCATATTTTACCAGGAACAATTAACCTCTTTGTTAGTAAAATCGGTATAACATGGCGGGTTGGACTCTCGTGAACTCTTCCCTGACCTGGACGAGTTGACATTTCAGGTAATAAAGCATAATGACATTAGAATTACACTAACAAGAGAATTTGTACCCACTTGTCAACATATCTAAGAGTATCCAGTGAGGAATAAAATGCTTTTACCGTAAAGTCTGTCTAACCGAAAAATCAGCAGTATCATCAGCGTGATAATCAAAAGGTTTCTCACCCAGTTATGTGAAATCTACCATTACTGTTGGTCTTTTTCAACAGCAGATCTGTACTGCCAAAGGACAAGTAGATCTTATAATGACAAAATTTAGAGTGTGGGGGAATTGATCAAGTCCACATTGTAGCGCTGTCAGTGTGACTTATAGTACTAACGGAAAATGTTAGCAGTGTCATGGACATCATTCAAACAGATGTACAATAGACCTACATGTATATTGTAATACGCACCATGCCACTTTACTAACATTTACCTTACGTCAAAACAATTGTGACTATATCAGTCATTTTCGAAACTTTTATACTATTCATTTGGAATTTCTTAATGAATCCTTTTTCAGGAAGCAAGGATAAGCCGATACACTGATTCCTAAAGATCACAATACACTTTAACCCCTGTTGTAATGAACATTGCCCATCATAAACCTGCTCGTTTCAGAGATGATAACTGTTCAGAAGTCTTTTTGTAATATTTTAATTTGCAAATGAAGGTATAAACGCTTTAAATATTTGCAGTGATCTAAATTATAACAATATACAGTCTTTAACTCCAACATACATTAAATTGTGGACAACGCATCCTATTTTATTTACTTTAGCTTTTCAACATATTATTGTATCCAAACTATTAAACAGGTTTTGTAGTGCCAAGATATCAACAAACTTTTTTACACAATATTGTCACACATTCATCTCCCTTCAAGTACAATCCTACCGGGCACCGGTCACGTTTCTATAGTCGAAAATGAAAACATCAAAAACCTTATTTAAGACGGCTAAATACCACGATGCCTGTTCCTTTCTAATTGCATGGTTAGAGACAAATCTTCAGTTTAGTTATGAATTCTGTCGATGATTATGCCAGACGATGAACCAAACATGAAGTCGAGGAACCAGTAAGTTTGTCTTAATGGTTAAAATAATATGACAGTTGATAAAACTTCGACGGGTATACAAATGTGAAGACTCTTAATATGGACCTCACAGAACAACCTTAGGGATTAATTAAGCATGACAGTATATTGGTTGGGAGGTCAACAACTTTATGCATTTAACCAAGACGTAAGCATCCGTTGACCAGTTTCACCCGTCACTTGTTCAACGTCTAGACCAACATAAAGGGCTTAACGTATACTAATCATAATCATTATAAACATTTCACAAACTCAAATCGAACAATATTATTGATGTCACTTCAATATTCAGATAGACAAAAATATATCGGAGAACAAGGACATATCGACTAAATCTTGGAGATATTGATTCCCCATTTCCGATGGATTTATATCCTATCGCTAGATAGTTTGTTTATGTATAAGGGATGATATGTCCAACATGATCTTGTATATCATATCATTCTGTAGATTATAAATGTAGCTGACTGACTGGTGCACTATCATTGTCTGAATAGGTATATGAAGAATAGGGATCGACAGTGTCGGCTAGTGAATGTGTACTTCGATTGTTAGCATCTTTAAACCCGTCAAAACAGTTTGGAATTCGACCAAACGATACTAAAATATTACACCAGTCTAGACTTAACTCATCAACCCCTGAAAAACAATGGACTCTGCTGTAAATCAATGATTAAGGTCAGCCCAAATGTGTCTTTAGGGGATGAATGGGTCAATGAAGAGTTGTGATTCGGCTCCAAATGTGTAAATCATTTGAAATAAATGGAATGAATGATGTAGGAACTGGAATTCATTTATTATATTTGGTGTAATTTTAATTAATGAATATTCATATATAATTATACCAGTATAGCTGGATGGAGATAAAATAATACATCATTAACTTCGTCAAAATAACACACCACTTCATATTGATTTGTAATACTACTAAATCTAGTATATAAAATTGCAGATGGTCAGGACAGCATGAATCATGTATGTTTTGATTTCAAAGTTATGAAAAGTTAGTGAAGTTGAATTCGGACCGGTGTCGGCATAAAAATTGAAAGTCAGTGGTCCCCTGAAGCTCAAGGATCCATTACTTCATTACATAAGTCAAAGAATATGTCATATATTTGGCACTACCTTTAGCTTGTGACATTTCCATAAATCTGAAACTTTCGTGGCAGAATTTAACAACAACACTAGCAACATTGTTTGAGAAAAAAATAATAATTTTAAAATTCTATTGAATCCCTTATTTGGCAAGGATGAAAGCTAACTCAAGTAAACAAGAAATATAATGAACATGAAATAGAGTTAACTCCCTTCGTACACTATTTCTGTATTTTGAAGTTTGTGTTGCTTTTTAACGTTTTACTCGAATAAATTTGTGCTCAACATCACAATTGTCTAATTTATCTGATCTGGAAGTCGAGATAAGAATTAACCGTTGTAGCCAAACAGAGACAATAATAGTGGGTGGTAAAATATTAAAGAAAGATACTTTATAATTTCTGTTCATCGCAGAATATAAACGTTTAGCCCTGATCCCCAGAGTAAGCAGAACTATACTTGATAAACGCATCAAAATCACAAATATCAAACATTTACGAAAGGTTACAGCATAATAACGGAACAATTGATACATGCAGACGACTGGCGACAAAGTTAATCACAACGGAGGACGTATCGTAAATTACAAGCGTCTGATGACGCTGACCAAGTAATGACATGTATCTACTTATTGTCTCTCGTGGGGCACATACAATTGCTCCTTATCCCAAGCTCTTCCGTTATAATTCTTTGGAATAGATCTACATTTATTTAATTTCGTCAAAATATCTTGATTTGTTGCTCGCAACGAACAATAATTTAATGGAAGTGATGGGAATTATGTCAGGGTCATGACGGTACTTTATTGTAGAGTTAGGCTTTTGGGGACAATCTTATCAATAAATCTATGTCGTACGTCGAGGATATACCTACTTGTCGCTCGATACATACCGTTAAATTTTTACTTTTGCATCAGTGATTTTCATATTCCAAATCGCAAGTCTAAAGTTTTTTGTTAGAATCTTTTAAGAGCACTACCCTAACTTAAGGCCTATGACATATTAAATATTATAATTTGGTTAAATTCAAACATGCATGAAGGACGGCTATATACTTATCAGTCATTAATGTTTACATTTCACCAATTAAATTACAAACACTAGTATGTCATATTCGCACATTTTCACTAACATTGACAATAAATATATGAAAACCTATACCTGCTACATTTGTAAAAATAGATCATGACACAGCGAATACCTAGGTCTATAACACTGCTTCGAGGTAGTGACATGATTACAAAAAATACTCATTACTTCAAATTTACTGTTAGTTATTTCTAGAGTTAACTTCAAGTGATCATTACTTTTCATCCAAGTTTGTAAGTAGTGTATGCAATAAAATATTTAGATATAAAAATGTCAAGCTGCAGCATATATATTGTGTGTGTTCGTCTTAAAATCACAAAAATAGTCGAGATTGAGTATTGTGTTAACTGGTGACTTCGTTTTTCACTTTTATTTTACACTGAAATAATAAGTTTGACTTCAACGCTTTATGTTTATGATGATAAATAACGTGTTTCCAATTCAGTCCAATTCAAACATTTTATAAACGACTATATAGTCAAAATGATAAAATAAATGTTGGAGGATCAAGTAAATTTGGGGACTTCTTGTCCAGAGCCCGAAGTCACCAAATTTACTTTGTTCTTTGTGTCAACTAACTTTTCATGATTTTAAGGTAAAAACACGCAAATTAAATTTATTCTGTAACTGCTGTTTGTATATTGACAGTATACAATTGGAAATAATGATTCAAATTATCGCTCATTTAAAGAAAATCTCGGAGATATTAATAAATTGTTTGAGTATGTATTTTGAGTATCATACACAACGTATTTATTCAATTTTTACAGGAAAATCACGTGGGACGAAAATTGTATATGTTAATGATGAAAAATGATAATAGGTTTCTTTATCACTCAGACCCAAAAGTTTTACAAATGAATATATATTTTAAAAATGAAATAAAAGTTGAGCTTAAGTATTGCGTAATCTTGGTGACTTCCTGCCCAGGTTAATACCTTTAGTTACGCACAGCAATCGTTTCCATTGTAGTACAAAACTGACGTGACACTTAGCAATAAATGATAAAGAAGATCAAAGGGGCAGGAAAAACCAGAGACAAATGGTGTGCGAAACTGAAAACAAGAAGGTTACCATGGGGTTTGGTTTTATAGCAGTTTGTCATGCTGATAGTTGATTGACCGTGTATTTTACTAACGCGAATAAAGAAGAACCTTTGTTATATGATACAGTTCCATTATTATCTTTAAGCGTGTGTATTTTCGAGGTGGACATACAGATACGTAATGGGATCATGTTAAACAAAGAATACGGTATAAAGGTAGATCTGGATACGTTACAAAGGTAGACCTGAAGACGTTTTATAGGTATATATGGATATGTTATAAAGGTAGACCAGGAGTCGTTATATAGGTAGATCTGGAAACGTTATAAAGGCAAACAAGCAGACGTTATAAAGGCAGATATGGATACGTTATACAGGTATATCTGGATACGTTGTAAAGGTAGAACTGGATATTTTATTAGAGTAGATCTAGTGTATACGTTAAGCAGCTAACATTAAAATGATTAAGATATAGAGTATGTTATATAAGAAAAACATAAAATGATGATTACGCTAAAGCGGTTGAGGTGGAATAACAAATACATTATAAAGGTAGAGGTTAAATAATGAATAATATATAGATATAGATAAAAAATACGATATTAAGGAAAAACAAATGTAAAATGATCCTAGTACACAAATGTATATATAATTTTCATATATTTATAGACTTTTATCACTCTATTAATGTCGATCCATATATTTTTAGGATCAAATATTTCATATCTGATTGTTGGCAAATCATACAATCAATACTTTAGCGGAAGCAAAGGAGGTCTACTTTGTAATAATTTCTTATTATCTACATACTTGATTACTTCTCCATGGTACCAGGTCACACCTCGGGATTTTCAAAGGTCCGTGTTTGTCCAGTGTTCACCAGTTTTGTAATATGTGTCAATAACTTCCTGGCAATGAATACTTTGTTATCTGTTATTTTATTGTCCATTACAATGTGACTATAATGGTGATATTTCATCATTTACACGATATATAAACCTGTAGGAGAAATAATTCATGAACGTTACATGTGGATTTTCATGCTTTTATTCAAAAGTGTCTCTGTATCATAAATGGGACAAATTCCAACACACAATGACTTGGTTTAAGGTTTAAACAAAATTGGGAAATCCGTCTAACAGCTTGGGGAAAATTAGGCATATTTCTGTAGGGATACTATTTAATACATCGTCAAAGTTTTAGCTATGAATTTTGTCAGATGTCTATATCATTTGATTTTGAAATACCATCGAACAAGGATATATTGCAATGATCAAGTAATAACCATTTGATGAACGCCATTGGGTCATATCAACATGTCTGTAACAAATTAGTCAGTAAGAGAGGAGTGTTGATAATTCGCTTAAAAACCCAGAAGACGACACAAACATGAAATGGCGTAATATAAAACCGTTGTATTTCTTCAAATGATAACACGTTTGATTACTTGCCATTGTCTGTCAGTCGGAAATATAAATAACATGTCGTTTTCTTATTCATTATTCATACTATATACACGGCCAAAGTATTCCCGATTATTGTGTTATTCGATTGTGTCTGCTAATTTCTACAATTTCGAAACTGTTGGATGATGACCTGAAAAGTCTAGTCTGTGTGTGGCGCGAAACTTCCATTATTCAATTTACTCCGATGGATTGAAAACCAATTAGGTAAATTTAATGTAACTTTCCTGGAAAGAAATAATCAAGTTAAATCTGATATTACTGAAAATAAAGTGTTTAATACGAAAGTAGCTTTACATAAAACATAAGGAATTTGAAATAATGTCAATATCCTGTTAAGCCAATATCTTTAAATGGATCACATTGTATGGCGTTTTGATAAAGTTTCATTTTTCATCATTTTTCTTGAAGGCATATGCAGGCATTTCACATGGTACGATATAGATTGAGTGTATTACATTTCTTTTATCTCGCCATTATATCTCTGCGGAATCACCAATAATATTACTTCTCCGTCCGAATAGTTACCTAAATGGAAATTCAAAATTGAAAACATTTTTCAGAATAAGTTTGATATGCTTACTGTAGTTATTATGAGACTGCCTTGGGAGATCAGTTGATGGTGAAGTAGTGTAAATTATATCTACTTTGTAGAAATTCAAGTGATGACTAGCCATATTAGTTGCTATCGGTAAACATTGGTTGTTGCACTTGCTAATGTAAATTTTGACATCAAATATAGACCTGAATATCAAAATGTTGACGAAGATAATCTGTCAAGGATACCACAACAAGAAAGAAAATGTGTTACCACAATCTACATTATGACATGGGTTACCCAGGCAGAGACAAGACCATCAGTTTAGTTAGGGGCACTGTCAGATTATTTCATCAAGAAGTGTCAACGTTACATATAACGAAAAAAAAAAAACATCCAGTGAACGAGCTCCATTAATTAACAACAAAAAATTTTAGCCATTGGAACTTGTATGCAAAGATTACTTAACATTAAAGACATCTTAAGGAGGATACCAAAATATACTGGTAATTACGTACCATTTCACACGCTATGCACAAGCCATCCCTACAAAGAAACAAACAGGCAAAACTACACTAGAAGTTATCTTCAACAAATTCATTTTACATCATGGAAAACCAATCAAAATCCAGTGACCAGGGTGCTTAATATGAATTGAACCTTATTAAAGAACTATACGGCATTATAAATATCAGAAAATCACGCATTACACCCTATCATCCCATTGGAAATTGCGTATGCGAAAGATTCAACAGGATACTACTTAAGATGTTGGAAACTCTCGGAATTAACCAGAAAACATATTGGAAATCACACATAGCACCTATCGTTCATGCGTACAACTGCACAAAACAAGAAACAAACAACCAATCACATTCTTTTTAATGTTTGGCCGTGAACCAAAATTACCTGTCGATATCATATTTGGAACAGAACTATGGGGCGCCGTTTTACTTTTTAATACCAGTTAGTTATATCAATCTTTCGATTAGGTGATATCACATATCCGAATAGGTGAAATAACTCATTCGAATAGCTGATATCATTTTAAACATTTTTAAGTGATATCACTTTTACGAATGAGTTATATCACCCGAATGAGTGATATCACCTATTCGAATAAAAGTTATCACCTATTCGTTTTGAAAAGTGATATCTCCTATTCGAATAGGTGATATCACTTACGAATCAATGCCAATTAATGCTTCCTCTAAAAATAAAATATACTCCTGGGTCTAACAAAAATATGTCTTGTCATCCTGAGTATTATAAATTATTTATTTTTGTGTTTCCTTACATTTGATCCAAAGAATTATATAGGGTGTTTTAAGCTCAACCAATTTTAAAAACAATTTTGTGCAGAAATCGGACCCTAGTTCAAAATGACAGGAGTCGGCGGTATGGTTTCGGCGGCTCTGTCTACTTTGAATGCTGAACTCCGTCCAAATTCTACAGCAGACACGAGAGATGATTCCGATTCTGCAGCGCTGCGCCTTTATCACGATACCGTAATATCGTCCTTTAGGTTTTGTTCTTCCTTAGATATAGGCCTAGTGATTTTCTCTGCAGATCTACATTTATGGAAGAAATGGGGATGATAATGTTTTTACTGGTTCCAAATTTGAATATTCGAATGAGTGATATCACTTATTCGTTTTGTAAAGTGACATCACCTATTCGAATAGGTGATATCACTTATTCGAATAGGTGATATCACCTATAAAAGCGTATAAAATGATATCTCCTATTTTAAAAATTGATATCACCTATTCGAAAGAGTGATATCGCTTATATCAATAGGTAATACCACTTATTCGTTTATGTAAGTGATATCACTTATTCGTATAAATGATATCACTCTATAGAATAGGTGATGTCACTCTATCAAATAGAGTGATATCACCCATTCGAATAGGTAATATTACTTATTTAATAAGTGATATCACCTATTCGAAAGAATGATATCACTAACTGGTATTAAAACGTAAAACGGCGCTCCATACAGAACAACGTTCGTCTAAAAAATCAATGAGAAATTATCTAAAGCCCTTAAGAGTCATACCAGTTACCACAATAATATATCAAAACAGCCCAAATAAAACAGAAAAACAACTATGACATCAAAGTAAGAGGAACTATTAACAACCAGGAAATCGAGTTCTAGTGAAAGGTTTAGCCTGGAATGGAAAACATAACTTTCAGATAAATGGGAGGAAAGTCCGTATATTGTAAAGATCAAATCCAGGAGTACCCGTTTACATTGTTCACAAAGAGGGTAACACAAAACATCATAAAATACTACACAGAAACCTTTTACAACCCATTGGTTACATGGAAGGCGACGAAAAACACACAAAACCCATACCGACTTCCAGATATCCAAAATATCGACCACCAGTTCCACCAAGAAAGAGAAGCACCACCGGTACAAGCAATCGTAATGGTCAGACAGTGCACACCAATGCACACCAATGATGAATGTGATGAAGAATTATTCAGCATAGAAATGGCAGAATCCATTGCCAGTAATGTCAGCGAACCAGCCCAGGTACAAGTACAAAACCGGAACAAGTACAAAATTGGAACAAGTACAAAATCAGAAACACGTAAAAGAAAAGAAACAAGACAATGAAAAAGAACAAGTATCTGCAACAGGAATACAAAACTTATCACAAAGTGAGGAAACACCTTTGGATCTACCACTTATACCACCTAGCGAAGCTGCAGTAGTTGTTGGTAGCACTGATGACGATCAGTCCCTTACTACAAGTGAACAGAATACAGAACATGACGAGGACGCTCATCCACTTGATACTCCAAAAAGTGCAAGTGCTACTGTACCTGTTAGTGTTACTAATGATGAAACTAGTAAACACACAGCAAAGACAAACATCTAAAAAAATCAAGAAAAGACAACTTGGATGACTGACTACCAAATCAACCGACAGCATATGGTAACTGAGCGAGAACCTGAATGAAAATTACGAGCAGATTATTTACAATCATTATCACAGAAAGGTGTAATTAATTCTGTAAATACTGAAGTAGCTAGTAACATTATAACATTATTAAACATTGTCAGTGGTAAATCTAAAAATATTATTAATTTATTCAGTCAGTTAAGTAGTCCATGATCAAATATATATAGTTTTAACGGCTAAATGATTATACTGTAATTTTTTATGAACTTTGAATTTTTGCTGATTGTATTACAGAATTCAAAGTGTAATACTTAAGTTAATTGATGTTTCATCATACACGTAATTGATTAATAGTGAAGTTCATTTATAAAATCTTAGTCCAATCTTTCAGTCCAACATACATGTACTTAAACTTTAAAAAAAAAGAAAAAAAAGAAAAAAACAAAACAAAACAAAACAAAACAAAACAAAAAAACAACAAGAATTATAAATGCCGGGACGACCATTTTTGGAAGAGGGAGTATATGTAGTAGTGTAAATTATATCTACTTTGTAGAAATTCATATTATTTTTTATCATACTTACTCTGTATTGTAATTTGTTTACTGTGTATAAATCCTTGAGTACAGTTTTTTTTACAATATACTTTATAAATAGACGACTAATGACATCACAGGTTTATAGGTAATCATAGGTAAATGTATTCAAACCAAATTTTTCTATTGGTTATTGATTTTCCCTCTCTTTTCTTAGTATTGAATCATTGCAAACTCTCACTTACTTCTGAATAAGAAAGACATGCTTTCTCCAAAGACTGATTGATTGTGAGCACTTTTGTATTTTTTTATGTATTTCAAACTAGATTTGATTTTGTTGTATTACTTTATATTTTAAAGTATTTTGTATTTCAATTATAATATTGTAAAACCAAATTTAAGTCATATTTTGTAATCTACATTGATAAATGATCATAACTGAAAATCCACATGATTTTACCATAAGTTACATTGTAAATTGACCATATATATGTGTACCTGTATTTATGATTGTTTTATTTTATTACAGATCAAATTATTAATATAAAGTTAACAGAGATACATGTAAATAAAATGACCAGAAACGAGCTCAAGATTCTGGAATTATCATTATCCGTAGAGGAGTAACCCCAGTTACAATGGAGGGCTCGACTCGAAAGTGCAATTTTCATTTCTCGATTCCCGTTACCGGGTCACCCCTTGTAACAATAATATCGGTTGTGACTGTTAGATTGAGATTGTGTTGACCCTTTAAACCCTACAGACAATAATAGACTGGTCTAAACAATAGAATAGAGCATATCATCTAGATACTTAGGGTTGAAAGGGTTAATAGTTAAGAATGTGTTGAACTTGACACCATTGGCTTAACTACAAATGCGTTTCACTATTGTCTTTATTCTTAAATAAGACTTTAACAAAATTTCGTAACATTGAGCCGAAAGCATAGGTATGTTAAATATAGTCACTAAAGCCAATTGCATTGGAAACCTTTAATCTGCATGCATTTCTGTTATTAAATGAAAATCATGTGGTTATCCTGATCCGATTCATATGGGCAGATAGGTTCAGTTAAAAGATAATAATTGTATTACTAAAATTGGATTTGGAGATAGTATATCATTGTCAAGCATCTTAAAGATCACTGATATAATAGTAGTCAATAATCCCTGGCATGTCTTCAAAGAATATTTCTATGATTTTGTATGCTAAATGATAAACAAAATAACGAACAGAATTATAGAATGTTGTGACTAAAGCTTTGGCCCTCAAAACAACAACTTTACAGCTTATAGCGCCTATCTTGGACACACACACACACACACACACACACACACACACACACACACACACACACACACACACACACACACACAAACACACACACATACAAGCACACGCACGTACACACACACACGCACGCACGTACACACACACACACTCACGCACGTACACACACACAGGCACGCACGTACACACACACACGCACGCACGTACACAGGCACGCACGTACACACACACACACACACGCACGCACGTACACACACACGCAGGCACGCACGTACACACACACACACACACGCACGCACGTACACACACACGCAGGCACGCACGTACACACACACACACGCACGTACACACACACGCAGGCACGCACGCAGGCACGCACGCAGGCATACACGCACTACAGGTAATCTGTGATTTATTTTGTATCTTTTTACTAAAATGAAATATTAAACTGAAAATACAAGCATCTCTGTGTTCTTATCGTCAAATCATTGCTATTTATACTTCGCACGGTAAATAAACGATGTATGACCATTCTTCTACAATACTTGATACTTGGAGATCTAAGCTTTTTTAAATACTTCGATATATGTGCACAATTCCTGTTCTTTATCAGGTAGATATCGCTGAAAAATCATTAAGCAACTTGGATATTTCTAGCTTCATTTGAGCTATTTCATTCGACTCCCTACAGTAACTTTACATTAATTCGTACAATAAATCCTAGTTTGACTCCTTGTGTTGTAATTTGCAATAACAATATGACGCAAATGTGAAATAAAAATATATATACGCATTGTGTAGAACGGTAAAGGCGAATAAATTGTTACTTTGCGTTGTAGGTCGGTTAAATCAGTACTAATAACACTGCTGATGAGGGCTATTGTGGGCGGGTACACAAGTTTTAACAAGTCTAATTTGTAAAGATACACAATGAAAGAAATCATGTAACGAGATTAGAAAAGATGAATGAATAGAAAATCGGTTTCTATGACACCTATCCACAAGGTAGAGATAATGACATCTCGTGGGACATTTTTCTGGTGGGAGGTTTTTGAAAGACTAGATATATAGTTGAAATGAAATGCGCTCGAGTAATTTCTGATTTCTGAATAAAAAGAAATAAGATAAGAATGGGCAATAAACTGTTTTGTGGAATTATGATTATGGCATTGATTATCTTTAAGCGATTTTAATTATTACTATTTGTTTACAAACATTTAGGAAATGATGAGGTTTTTTGGCCTTCGTAGTCAAGTGGTTAGAACTATGAATTCTCTAAACCTCTAGTCAGTTCGGGATCTAGTCTAAGTGAAATCTAAGCATTTTGTGAGAAAGTTTGCTAGTTTACTCGCAGAAGGTTATTGGGCTCTTCCCGGGTAAGTTGTAACCGTGCTCTGTCCTCCATCACCTGGGTGAAAAATTGTTGAGTGTGGCGTAAATCAAGCTCTTGAATGTAATTGCAAACGATTTAGTAATAAATTCACGTATTGGACATTGGTTTGCAAACTTTCTCAAAATCATAATTTTATCACGAAAAATAAATATATTAACCGACAAAATACCATGGTTTTACTATATGATATTACTGTATACATGGCAATTTTAGCCTAGTTACGACAGAAAACATATTCACACCGTCTTAAATTCGCCCTTAATCATCTTAATGACTCGCATGAATGTATTTAACATTGTTATATCTATTTGCTTACTTTTGAATTGAAAATTTAAAAAGTAGACATGCAATCACTTTTAAATTTCCAATTCACGAGTTAGCAAATGACAGGAATTATGAAAATGCTTTCATGTGTTATAAATTCAATTTTCTTCCAATCTCTAAACTGTAGTAAAAATGGTATCTAAATACTTCATCAGATATTGGAAACTTCCACATGTTATAGTGCTGCTTTTATTCTGATTAATAACTTTCAACGAAGCATTTGTTTTATATAAAAGTCAACTGAAACAGCAAGTCATTGGAACATAAATAACTTTAAAAGAGCAAAAGTACCCCCCCCCCAAAAAAAATAAATAAATTAAAACATAAGAAAAATCATCTATTTCGACGTCATAATTTTGTAACGAACCAAACTTTTAGAAATTTCCGATCAAATATTTTAACTAGTAAATTTATTTCAAAGGTAGCATTTAGATTTGAATATAACATTTGATATATTTAGGGGTACTCGCTGCGTAATCAAACGTTTGGGTTTTGTTTTTCACCACTTTGAGTGATGTACAATAACGAATAAGAGATATATGCACATGTATAGAAACTCTTGTATCCTATTTACTTTTTAAAATAAGGTCAGGTGAAATGCCGTATGCATATAGAAATAGTAAGGTCAAATTAATCATTTGATTTTTTGTTTGTTTATTGTTTTTCAACGTCCCTCTCAAGAATATTTCACTTATATGGAGACGTCACCAAATGCTGGTGAAGGGCTTCAAATTTTGGCCTATGCTCGGCACTTACGGCCGTTGCGCAAAGAGGGTTCTTTAACGTGCCGACACCTACTGTGATACGGGACCTCGAGTTTTACTGTCCCATGGAAAACAGATTAATCATTTGAAAACAAATAATTGTAAAAAGTCAGTTGAGCTCCAATTTCAAATGTATGTGTCTTTACTAAAGCCAAATAATAAATTTAAAAGTCTAGCCGAAATCCGTTTATGTTTATGTTTACCCTCAGGGATTCAAACGGTCCATGTTTTCATTCCAGTATGAGAATGTGCATGTATTTGCTCATTCGCATCAATTCTACAACAAATGAATTCTCTTGATACAAAGTACTACTTGGGAATTCCCGCAAATACTTTCTTCCTGAAAGAGACAAGAAGGAAGCAATACTTCCGTAATTATTATAATGAAGTTAATCGGAATATTTGATTGACAGCTAGAGATATTGCTATATCAGCAGGCGGGATGTTGTTCACGCCTTGTTTTAACAGGGGATATTTTTCGTAGATTTATATTGCGCGGTCGATATCGTGTACTGATTGGTTAAGTCTCAAGTGGAACACCGGTCGCGTGCAGTGTTCGTCTGCTTGTTGAATGAATCTCCATTAATAACAAGTTTAGATGATGAACTTGAAAAGCACAGAACAAGGTTGAAAACATTAGGGTCTGTAATTGATAAAGCTAGTTAAATACAAAGTGAAAGGTGTATCTAGTTTGTGCCTTTTCCTTAATAATGATTATTTTGTGACGGTTTACGATTGTTGAAATAGACCAAGAATTGTGAAACATCAACGATACACTTCTGAGTGGGGTATACATTTGATTTTCACGATTTTGTTTTCTGACTTGGTTTCGTTTTTGTCAAAAGGATACTCGGAAAGTGTCTATGTATATCGAAGAAGAAAGAGAACATCGCATATGATTCATTTTACTCCACTGGTAAGTCTTTAATTAATCTCAACTAGTAACTTGAATCTATATATTTCAATCTTTCTTTATATAAATATTATATGTTTGCAACTATGTTTTGGAAATATGATTCGTATATCTGAAGCACGTGTCGTAAAAGACAATATAAATTGTATATTGTACCATCAATAATAAATATGAAATACAGTCAATCGAGACCACAGTTGTTTTAATAACGATAACATGGTCATAGTAATAGTATCAGTTTTCTGTTACATTTTGATACTAACTTAAAACGAAATAACTAATTTTTAATTTACAGCAGCATGCTGAAGCATCGCATTACTTAATAATAATAATAATAATAATAATAATAATAACAACAATAATAATGAATATATATATATATATATATATATATATATATGTGTGTGTGTGTGTGTGTGTGTGTGTGTGTGTGTGTGTGTGTGTGTGTGTGTGTAATGGGACATATTTAGGAATTAAGGTTGGTCTTGTAAATTCTTCAACATCAATTTTTGCGTTCAAACAAGGAATATTTATACATTCTGCACAAAATTTACGCTATTGTACAAAATACAAGACATTAGTTTACAATGAACACCCAACGGCAATTGCATATCTGAGCTTTGATCAATATTAACGGAATACTTTGCTCCCGATTTTTATAAGTCATAACCTCCTATTCCAATCAAATTTATCCACAATCCTGTCGCTTTTCGATTTGTTTTTATTAATCTAACCTCGACAACACCAACACGGTATGCTAGAAAATGAAGGCATCAGTCATCGGCCTAAATTCGACTCATTAACGGTGAATTTTCTGAACGATTTTGACATTCACATTAACGCTTCGATCTGCGTTTGGTAATAACTATGATAGGGAAAGCAAGGGGATTTTTCAAAACAATATATTAGCAGAACTTTTTTTCCAGTCGGACTGGGATGATAGAGATTTTGATGATTAAGTCATTTCCGTTGCCGCACAAGGATGATTCAGAACGCGATCTATTATTTTTATCGTATTTCTTTTGTTTGTTTAATTATGATAAATGCCTTGATGTAATGTAATTTCTTTATGAAATGTGTTTCCAAGACTAGACCAAGTTATTGCATTACCTTAATCTATAGTCAATACACAGATTATGTCTATTATAAATGAATTCTATTCAGTAAAATTGACTATTTGTTTTACTCGTTTGACGATTTCACTATTATTTTGTTTAACGATTCTAACGGAAGTAGATATGTATTTTGTACATCTCAAAATGTGTTCAAGTACATTTGTTTTAACAGAAAGTAGAGTCAGATAAAATTTGTGTAGAAATAGATCAATAAAACAAAATAAAAATAGTTTTTCGCATAAAAAAGGAAACGCAATTGGGAATTGTGACGTTTAAAATTAAATTAAGCTGATACATACAATGTTTCTATTGACAGATATTTATGACTCTGTTGTGAAATTAAATGAAGTAATTTGTTAAGCTTTTTCTGAGCTTTAACAATCTGCGCCGTCAAAGTGTGTGTTATATTCAACAAGATCAGTCTCTACATGCGCCATTCCATTACTCGCTCAGTTATATATTGAAGTGGCCGGGTACTTAATGATACAAATTGAACAATATCAAAAGCGGCAATTTAGAGATACAATAACTCGTAGAAGAATCGAAATCACTTTCAAAAGAAAATTTGGAGCGCAGTATAATGGAAATTTTAAATTTGAATGTAAACTAACGTGGAAAAGGCAAACTGAGTCACACCCATTTGTTGCGATGAGTAGATGCACTTCAGTATGAAGTGCCAATTAAATAAAATTGTAAATTTGAATTGTTTGTACTATTTTTTTTCTGAGCAAGATCTCAAAATATAATAATCAAAGAATCAAGATATTGACGTTTGTGCTATTTTGAAATGCAATAACTACTACTACTACTACTACTATTATTATTATTACTGCTACTGCTACTACTACTACTACTACTACTACTACTACTACAACTACTACTAGTACTACTACTACTACTACTACTGCTGCTGCTGGTGCTACTACTACTACTACTACTACTACTACTACTACTACTACTACTACTGCTACTGCTACTACAACTACTATTGCTACTACTACAACAACTACTACTACTACTACTGCTGCTGCTGCTACTAATACTACTACTAATACTGCTACTACTACTACTACTACTGCTGCTGCTACTACTACTACTACTACTACTACTACTTCTACTACTACTACTACTACTACTACTACTACTACTACTACTACTTGTTTACCTAAAATCGAACTGTCATTATTCTGGTTAGTTATTTTGTTCGTTTGTCTGTCTGTATACTAGCTATCAAAAGGGAAGTAGACTTGGACAAATGTGACTATGTAATACCGAGGACAGTCTATTGGTGAACTTTTATATTGTAAGGAAATTCTATTTACTACACAAACTTTGAAAATGACAATGGATCATTACTCAGTACTCTGCCGTCGATATAAACTATGATTATATAACGGTTTCTCCTGTATATGTCAAAGTCTTAACGCCACAACGAAACAAAACATATTGTTCTATTTTTCGCGGCGGATTAAGTGATAATGAGGAGTGTTACATGTGGAACAGCAGGAACTATTTTCATTAAAGCCGTTAGAAGCAAGAATCAACCCGGAGATATAACGTCATCGTTAAACCAACTTTAGATATACATTTACTTTAATTGAGCTATGCCATCCACTGGTCAAATATGTTTATACATGTTTCGAGTGTATGAAATACTTTCTTCACCTACTTTGTCTTTCATAATATTAGTGTATTATTCCAATACAACAAAATTAAATCAATGACTTAACAAAGAGGGATTTACAAGTAGTGTGCGAATTATTTTTGCTATGAGATTATAATACATTATTGACACAGTTTAGAAAATATTCAATAGATTAATTTCCTCATTCTGCAAGTCATAATGACAGTAGGTAATTTCCGGGAAGTTGCGTGACAATTCCGACAAATCTTTGAATTTGATTGGCATTCTTATTGTGTCACGTGTAGATTTCATGGTTATTCGTACTGTGCATCACGTGTGGTAGTATATTCCATTGTCATCCAAAGTTTTAGTCACGTGCACTTGTAGATTAAAAAGACTGACCAGGATATTTATCGATGTTTGAGAAGTTCAAGTTATAATTTAGAATTACAACTGCTGCACTTATCGATATCTTTTTCACGACGCTGGACTTTTGATAGTAAAAGTTTAATCTAACACATAAACAAAAGAAATGCAAAATAAAAAAAGCTTTCAAATTAATATATCATACATTTACATTACAGAGACAAATTTTGTTCATGTAAATTTCACGTGAAATAACTCGATTTTTACGTGAAAACTTTACGTGGATTCCACGCTAACCGAGCTTTTACGTTAAGAACTGGGCTGGTCGAGACGGAGCTTTTATGGTCGTGAGTTAAATCACGTTACAGTTAAAGCCGAGGCCCGGCTAAGTGTCGACGTTAAAGAATCCTCAGCTATCCGTGCCGAGCATAAGTGGAAATTTTTAAAAAGACGTATAAATTTAGCGGTTTCACGTCCGAAAAAATTCCATGGTAATTATAAATTTATAGGCTCGAGAAGAAATTAAGTGGTTTCATGATTTTATCAATTAACAAGATGTGTTTGTATCTTTGAAACATCAAATGCCCCCGTATAAGTGGTTCCAACAAATTTGTATATAAACGAGAAATATTGCGACTTTATTGTGAAACACAAATAAACAAATTTGAAAACGCACTTTATAATTACAGATAAACAGACACACAAACAAACAGGCAAGCAGACAGACGGACGACCCAAACACTAAATAACCGGGGCGCACCTTTCAGACCGGGTGCAAAAAAACTCTTACCTATGAAAAGGAATGAATTGTTAGCGATATTCAATTTGAGCGATCCCAACAACCTCGCTAATAATGCTAAAATTGAATTTTATCATTCATATAGAATGTTTAGTACATAAGTCGCTAGTTTTACATCTTTAAAAGCTTCCAAAAGCTTCTACTCTCTCGACTACTCCTAAAACTGTTATTTTCTAATCAAAACCCATTCATATATACAGCTAAGTTACCCATGAATCATTTGTAAAAACCACCTGTAACATGCTTACATGCACAATGCGTATCATGGAAAGTTTAAATGTTTAACAATCTATGGCAAACAGAAATCCAACACCTATTTTGAAACACATGTGAAATATTAAGAATCATGCATGTCAAAAAAAAAGCGAAGGCCAACATTTCATAATGATTTTGATATGCAATAAATAAGTCTTTTCAAATATATATGCGTCTTGTATTTTGCAGCAATATAGATGACCGTAATACTCATTAATGAAAAATATACAGATTCCTTTGTAAGACCAATACAGTGCATCTTGAATGTTATCGCCCCTGGTCATTTTCGCCCTTTCAAGACATAAAGCATATTCACCCTGTCATGAATCACCATAGTCTCAGGAATGGCATGTTTGTCCGTACTTCAGCGTGGAAATGTCGCTTCCATTTTAAATTCACCCTCACATCTTATGACCAAAGCGACGAAATTAAATCGGATAGAACATTTGCAGGTGTACAATAATCGTGGTTTTAATGAGCAAGAAAATCTGGGTCCTAAGTCACCAAAGTTACTCAATACTCAAGCTCAACTTGTATTTCATAACTTTGACTTTATAGTCATTTATAAAACTTCTAAATTTGAGTGAATAGGACATAATTTTACATTATTCACTCATAAATGTTTTAATCAAACCCATGATTTTCCTGTAGAAAATGAATAAATATGATAAGTACGCACTCAAACAATCTTTAATATTTCTTAAGTTTTCTTCGAATGAGCAAAAACTCACCATTACTTACAGTTGTAATCATCATTATAATAAGGAGTCCAGTTACAGAATCAATTTTGCGTGTTTTTGCCTTAAACTCACGAAAAGCTAATTGAGCTTGAGTACTGAATAAATTTGATGCTTTGGGTCCAGACTACTTGATTAGATGACACATGGTGGAGTTGTTTTATGTAAACCATCTGAGTTGGGCCACTCGTCAGTGTGTGTGTGTGTGTGTGTGTGTGTGTGTGTGTGTGTGTGTGTGTATGTGTGCGTGTGTGTGTGTGCGTGCGTGTGTGCGTGTGCGTGTGCGCATGTGTGTGTGCGTGCGCGCGCGTGGTTGTGTGTGCGTGCGTGCGTGTGTGTGCGTGTGTGTATGTGTGTTTATTAAAAAGTCTAATATATTATATGTTTTTAACACAGGAAAAGAAAACATTTGATATTTTGCAGAATTCACCCTCAAATCATTTTCTTTCACATGTGACCCGGCCACGCGGTGCGCTGCATGACTCATTCTTATAAAATGGAAAGTTAATTTGATTTAACTGAGGACAGTTGACGAACAAAAGATGAAGTTATAAATAATTGATCACTGGTCGTTAAAGCAATCGCCTGATTAATTTTGAATGCTCAGTCGAAGGTATTCCTATACAACTTGATCAGGTTAAAACAATTATGTAAAAATCTGGCCTTGGTCAGTTTTCAATATTTATGTAAAAATAACTTTGTAAGTGTAAGATGCTTAGTATTGGTCAATTTAAAATTCTTAATTAAAAAGGCTGTATCACGTTTTATCAAAATAAGATAAAATCTAGTAATTCTAAGATGTATTCCATACGAACATTGCTTCCTTGAGCTGTTCTACCTTGTACAAGCGGCCAATTTTACCAGTTTGTTTGAGCGCATTCAAAAATTTATTTAAAATGGTAAAAAATGCGTCATAGGTATATGACGTCACATCGCAGAAAAGCGACTTTAAAATCAAACGTGATATCGAAACAATTAAAACATCGTTGAATTATCGCAAATTATTAATTTAGAGAAATGCACAAAATCATATATAAGATAATTTTTTCCTATCTCACCTCATGTGGGAGTAACAAATAATATTTATTGATGACCGAGAAATAATCTTGTCTGCTATCATTTCGACGCTTCTCTCTTTTCCGAAACAGAGAGTCACAGCTTGATGTGCTGCCGATAGCAAATGAATGCTCGATATGTAACAAGTCAGCCGTTGATTTCTAAAACTAAAAAAAGAATATTTGAGACACCTCGTTACGCTGCCTATGAGTTTTCATTTTTGTCATAATAAATATAAATCTATTTTCTGAAAACAGATGCTTAATGACTATCTATTGAGTGTCTGCTTAATATAGTAATTTAATGTATTAAACAATCACGGGACAACCAGCGATATATTCAAACACTTGTAGGCGAAATTAAAATAAAAAGACAATATAAATTAATGTTCTTTTTATTTATACAAGTTCTTAATCATCTATATAAAGAATACAGTTAATAGTATTCGAGTCTTAGAAACAGACTATGAAAGCCTTGTTCTCCACAGTGTGAATAATTACAGGGTAAATACTATAACAACATTCGATAGATGATTGATGAAATGTTTGGCAATATGATTAATAATTTAACCATAACAATTCGACAATTGTTACTGAATAAAATCCAAATAAAAGGATGAAATGGAAAATATATAGAGAGAATGCGTATTGACTTTGCTTATGTATGTCCTGGAGATGATGTAAGTATACATTAAATACCTAATACGACACAATTTTTTGAACCCGATAAAAAGTGAAACAGGATTTGATGCCAACATCTGAGATGTGAATTAAATGACAGAGGGAAAATGAAAAGTCAAGAAACAGTGAATGCCCACTTAAAAACAACCTTGCTTACGGGACCACCTCGATTATCTGACCACTGTGAGTCAGTCAGTTAGGTGGTTTTAATAGCAAGGTTTCAATATACATGTAACAAAAATTCAATCTAATAACTTCAGATGAATTATACATTATAGATACACAAAGTATTTTGATAGCTGTCCAGTAGTTTTATAACTGTTCAGAGTTAATTACTTTAAATCACATACTAGTATATTTAAACTACGATACAAAATGCAATTCGAAGGCATTCTGTCAATTATGCCGTAAGGAACATGCTCAAATATTTAATCCAGATTTAGAACCCATCCTGAAGGGTACTAAAGTGGTTACTGTAAAGGTTCCAACTGACAATACTCGTATACACCCATTGACTGTAGAACAGACACGGACCACTGGAAAAACAAGAAGTGGGATCAAGTGCGATCTCATTTACATTTTAGAGTAAGACGTACATATAAACAGGGATGTTCGAAAACTTAACAAATTCTTCAGACAGACTCTACGACACTTGCAAAGGTGTGGCCGGGGACGCTGACTCCTTCCGGACACCTGGCCCTATTCTGTTTTGGGATTCCCAATTGCTCTTCATGTTGTGGCCATTTGTATATCTAATTTGCCGTATTCTAATGGACTTGGAATTTCGCTTATTCTTTGATACTTCTTCATTTTTACTTTGTTAAACAATTACTATATTACGCATTGCATGAAACTCGTAGTTGAAAACTTTGATTTACTGACAAAGTTTTGTCGTTACATGACTTAGAGTACGATATTACGGTTTGACATATGATCAGCTGCCAGCATTATTTTTTTTAACACTTTTAGGAGTATCAAATATATATATATATAGATTACGGTGATAAGACTTTAAAACCCGACCCCTGAAGATGTACACCGACTTCAATCATTTAATGACGCTAACCTAGTTGCAAATGCAAAACTTCATTCATCTGAGCTTTGTTATCTGTTCTGTAAGTTTTATACCATTATAGAAATCATGAATCACATTCTAAGAAGCGAATATGCTTTAACCGCCATTACTGTTAGATACTATCGCATTCCACATCTCGACAAGCTTATATCAAACAGTTGGATATTAAACTTGATATTTGTAGATTATATATTAATACAAGTATATTAAAGGTAGGGGTTGATTGATTACTTTGACTGAAAACGCTTCAACTGATACACTATTATTACGTACTTTGATTGGGAAGATGGTAGTTTGTACTAATTCTTTGACGTTTCAATGATTTTGATATAGAAAAGAGTAAAGAATCAAATTTCAGTCCATGACGGTTACAATAACTAAGTATTGAACGATGAAACTGTGCTTGTAGTAGTGGACACGATTGATAAATACTAGAAGTGCAACATTTCTTTGCTGCTTTAAGGTAGGGCGTGTATTTGTGGAGGGCGTATGTTTACTGCCCAGCACTGCACCTTTTTGTCAAACTTCCATTTGGACATGACGTCACAATTAAATGACCTGTTCAATTCATGCCATACTGAATTCAAAATCGAATGAAGTCAAATAGTGTATATAAAAAGCCAATGTCAGAAATTTTGGCGATAGGCCAATGTATAGTCAACACTGGGAATCTAGTGAAAGTGGTGAAAGGAGTTATAGTTTTTCTATGATGTTGCAGGTAATATGAAAATATATTTTTATACTATGATAAATATAGGATACTTTCACATCAAGTATTAAGTCTATGACAACAGTTGTCCGCTAAACAAGAAAACCAAAAACACATAAAAAAGATATATGAACGGGGATAGTGCATTTTATCTAAGACTCAATTTCTACTATTAGATTTATGATATCTTTAGTTTACATTATGATTTCCGACCGTGTAGTACATATATGAAATGTATTTAACAACGACTTTTATTAACATTCAAAGCAGCAATCAAAACTGGATACAAGAAGATTTATTGAGTAACGATTCCAAACCCTTAGTCTACGACAATGATAACAATTCAGATACTAGCAATTTGTTTTGATGAATCTAAATTAGCCTCAGTATCAGATAATGAGTCGCAATTATACAGTTCTACACATACGCGATCGATTTAGGAAGCGAGACAAAAAAGCGAGTAAATAAAACGTAGTGAATGCGTCAACACACATACATTAAAAGAAGAATGTTTAAAATTTCCACAAACCTGTATATAATTTACACTAAAGCTGTTTATCATATATGTAAAAATATCTTAAGGTCATGAACTTTACCTCCCGTGGCACGCCACTAATTCATACTGTTGACAAATAGTAGCAAAATAAAAAGTGCAATAGGGTAAACGGACAACAGACCCGGATGTAAAAATGAAACTTAAACTGTGCACAAAATTTATCTGTAAAAGAAATGTAAAAAAGAGAAAAGGGGTAATTAGGTGCAAAATGATAAAAATGAATGATATACAAGTAATGGATATTAGCAAGAAATATTTAAGGTCAGGAAATAAATTTATTTTTTCGGAAATAACGCAAAACCAAGGGAATGGATTGTATTTCTACACCACCATCGTTTGTTTGTTTGTTGTTGTTTAACGTCCCACTCAAGAATCTTTCACTCATATGGATACGTCACCAAATGCCGGTGAAGGGCTTCAAAGGACCTCGGTTTTTACTGTTTCATCCACAGGACAAGAAATCAACCTGTCGCCGGTTGGTCACGAATTCACGACCTCACGATCACGAGTTGAGCGCGCTACCGACTGAGCCAGGCCGGCTCTACACTACTCGTAAATTTATGTACATGTACATGAATAGGATTGTCATAAAGCAGAAACGTGATTACTTTACAAAAAATGTATTTTAGTTTGTATTTGAAAATAATTATGCAAAGCTGAATTATCAAAACCATTGTTTTCCTAAAATTTGTTAACAAACGCTGGGAAACAAGATAAACTTAAATAACGTTTGCATTGATCCGTAAAAATAATTACTGTTTTGAAGCATCCTGCAGTTGTTTCTCATCATCCGAGGAAACACAAAGATACATCGAATTCTGTTTTACAGAACAATATGTATTAAGTTACCCAGCGTTGGCCATAAGTGATGCACCGTATCATATTAGGTTACCTCACTATAAGGTGGTCCTCCGTGTCTGGGAGGCTAGAATTTTAAGCCGCAACGTCCAACGTCATGGCACCTGATCCCACCTCTTGGTTTCCAGAGGTCCGTGTTTGACTGTGGACTCACGGCTGGTGTGACCGGTCGACAGGGGATGCTTACTCCTCCATGGCACCTGATCCCACCTCTTGGTTTCCAGAGGTCCGTGTTTGACTGTGGACTCACGGCGGTTGTGACCGGTCGACAGGGGATGCTTACTCCTCCATGGCACCTGATCCCACCTCTTGGTTTCCAGAGGTCCGTGTTTGTCCATTTTTACCGGATTTGTATCTATGTCCTAGACATTCTATTGATTTATACTTTGGTGTCTGAAATTTTTATATTTCTTCCATTGGACACTGGTTCAAACTTCGTCCATCCCTGTATTGATTTTGTGGTAAAACAGTTGCTAGTGATGTTTGCCTTTTCTCATGCATATTTTAACCGAGATTTCTTATTCACTTTTTAAAAAGTGCTCATTACAATAGAATTGAAAATGTTATGTGACGTCAACTGACGGTGGATATACACACATACGTCATCGTACTGAAGATGAAGACTGCTTGTTACAGGGTTCGGTTTGCAAGCCGAAAGTCCGGTTACCATTCCCGGCGCCAGGACATGTCAAAAACTTTAAAATAGCAGTGACCGTTCCTTCACAAAGCGAAAAACATATTAAGTGAAGGTCACAGGTCTTCGGATGAGATTTGAAACCGAGGTCCCATGTCAAGGCAGGCGTGGAAAATAAAATAACCATTACTACATTGACCTATCACAAAAGGCTCGACACGATATCTTTGTGTCAGACATATGGCGATAGGTCAATTGGCATCAGTTCATACCACAGGTCAAAAGTTGTTGCACTTTACCTACAGCCTGGGGTATTTCCAGTAAAAGTTATCTAAATACATCTTTCTCTTCGTCATTCAAACCAATACTTGTATACCTACCGGTATCTTTGAAATACGATGAAGTCAACTTTACGACAGTTGTTTATTACGATAAATTGTTCAATATTTAAAAATGTTTGGTTTAATATTCAGAGTAGGCCTACCTTCAATTACTCCATTTTAAAGTTTGACGTCATTTGGACAACAATGTGTTGTTTATTGTGTAATGTATTAGCAATAGTTATCTCATTGTGTATGGAGTTGTCAGCTCCTGTGGATAAATTCGACACTGATTTGGAAATGTGCTATAGACCCGTGACACTGATTTGGAAATGTGCTATAGACCCGTGACACTGATTTGGAAATGTGCTATAGACCCGTGACACGGATTTGGAAATGTGCTATAGACCCGTGACACGGATTTGGAGCCCTAATTTGATTCGTAACGTCTTGGCGAAAATCTGATGTAACGGGTTTTATTTGTATCTACATTATAAACTCGAAACAATCTAATGTACCTGCCTAACATAGAAGGATAATTCTCTGATACACACTCTTTATACATCTTGTTAAATCGCCGAGTAGCAGATGATATTTACTCACTGTTCAGTTATTGTTACATTTCACACTAGAGAGCGAAATGGTTCAACGTGTATTTAAGTGTAAAATTGAAAACAATTTTTTTTTCGAAAATGCATTATCCTTGCACCTGTATGAAACCAAATGATTAACCGTCTTTAAAACTTGCTTTATTAAGTGTACGTTAAAAAAGTTGAATAACGGGTCAATCATTATGTGGTTAATAATACAACAAAAATGGGATTTTTCTGTGGTTGTTCCGCAATGATCAAAGGAAGGAGAATCAGAAAAAAACTTGACTTTGTACTTGTTTCGTAAATCCGTCCAATTCAATTAAAGCGCGTACTTTCATGAATAAATAATTTTTGTAATACATACATCGCAGGTTTCCAGTTTCATTTAAAAAGATTTTGCGATGTTATTTGAGGTTATGGCCAATGACTGAGATTTTGGCTCATTTACATCAAACACTTATACTTATGTAAAAAGCACAGGCACAGGGGAATCTGCAGAGTCGTGAGAAAATTGATAAACCACACATAATTGCGAAATAATGAAAAGTTCTATCATAAAACCGGTTCACTGAAGTACTTGGTTGTGGATTCAATTCCTTCTATTTTAGTATTGTCTTCTCCATATCAATCTACATTGTAATAAGAAATATTAAGTTTCTCTTCAGTTTTGTATTGCTTCCCAGATATTTTCATTAATTTAGATAGACTATAAATTATGAATATTTAATCATTGTTCCGTAATATGCCACGCCCTCAGCAACACAGAACCCTGGTGTTAAGTCACATCCGAAAGATCTGCTGCGACTTTAACTTGCTGATCGATTTTGTTTCAGTTTGTTTGTTTTATAACAATGTTTTACGCCACACTCAACAAACTTTCATTTATATAGGGGCGGCCAGTTTTTGATTGTGGTGGAAAAAAAACCAATTACAGTGTTCCCAAAATGAAATTGCCGTCCACTTATGACTAAGATGGAGAACACAAATCCAGGTCCTCTGTTTGCGAGAAGAATTTGTCACTTCAGAACAGCAAACTTCTTTTGCAGCATATATGAAGTTTGGAAAAGTGATTGACTGGGAGGATGCAAAATAATTTTGATTAAAATTTCTACTCCGACGAGAAAGAAATATTATCAAACATCACAAATTATACTGTTTTAATACTGGTATATAATCTCATTCTCTCTATCTCTCAATGCTTTCACATCGGAGTGATTGTAAAAGATTTACGTTTGTTCATGTTTTAGCTATTAATACTTAAAACCTACTTCACCCCGTTTATTTCTAACGTTCGGACAATATAATTCAAATCAAACACAGAAGCCATAACCAGATGACTAATTAAATGCAATTATATGTTGCTTCATTCTTCTGTATAGAGTTCACTCCCAGCGCGCCAGGATTTGTCACACCCACCGCGAAATCAGGCATATCTAGACGTCTTTATCATTGCAAAGTGATAAAAGTAAACAGCGTGTATCTCTATTCTAGGACGCGATGAGTAATTAAAATCCCAAACTTCTGTCGGAGCGGTTTGCGTCCAGTATTTTATACATTATGTCTATTGTTGGAAAACTAACTAACTTTACAAATACCGCACGAATTCCCCTCTATAATTAATGTGCGAAAGAGAAGAAATCCTTCACACACAGATGCAATGCTCATCATAGGAGAGTAGATCAAATATTTCGAAAATGTTCTAACAATCAAAAAGTTATAGATGAGTTGTCGGTAGATAACAATTGCTAAGGTTATCTTTGCGTGTTATGAAATGTTATCAAAATGGACCAACAGCGGAGAAAGAGAAAAAATAATACGTTTCCTCATTCACTGTGTATCAGAATTGAACACAGTTGGAAACTTAAGATAAACCGAATAGCTAGCTTATTCAACATTTATATTAAACATTATCGTCAATCTGTATTTAGGTATATGTATATATACTATTCGTTTGGTCGTTAAACATAAAGTTTAAATCATTGCGCATTATATTTAGAATTGACGAAATTATAGAATTGTACTCAACGTGCGGCTGAAGATGCGATATTTTTAGGATTTGGAACTAGCGCCCCAAGAATATCAGAAATGATTCAGAGTACTCTATGCTATACGATGAGACATAAAAGGTGCATATTCGGTGAAGAAAATGTTTGTGTGTATTATCTTTATGCATGCATATTACAACTTGTAACAATTATAGTCCTAATTAATTTTCTTTGGCCTACTAGTTTGAATCTGAAATACGATAAAATCACCCTTAGTGCAATGGAAAATCGGAAAACACCGGAAACTTCTTTTTAGCCATTCCTGTATTAAATACGAGTGTACAAATAATGAAGGATTTTCTGATCGTATTTAAACGAACTATTGCCCGCGACAGGGATCCGTAATCTTGTCCGTTAGAAGTAATTCGAAGTAACGAACGGAATAATAAGTTGTGAGCCGCATAATTAAGATTTCACGGTAAATTAAAGGCGATCAATCGAGCTTATCGGGTATCTTGCCGCGTGCTACACAAAACGACTGTTATATGTTAACTATGGCTTGCATCAATTAGTCATTTCTGCAATCAATAAAATATTATCTGTGCATTAGATATTTCTTACAACAAGATCTTCTAAGTAAATAACCATTGGTAAATAAATTCTTAAGTACATGTGTATATATTTTTAGGTAATGTAATGATTTTAAAATAAAAAGCGGAATTGACGCACATAATAGCAAATGCCTCAGAATTCCTAGCAGAAAAAACAATGCTTATTAGAAACATCTACAAATAACAATAAATGTATAGTAAATAGTAAAAATCAAGCATAATGAATTTTTTTTGTTTTTATCTATTGAACTGTTGTTAATTGAATTCACTCCATAAAAACAAATTAAAAATGAAGTTTTCTCGAAGATAAATAATGAATGCCTACACATATATTTTCAATTCCGTACTTTTTATAGCTAATTCAACTAATTCAATGTGTAGCACCTTACATATATCACCTGTATCCATTATTTCGAGCATTTGCCGTTGTGTTTTTATATACCCAATTTCTCCGGTATATTTCATTTATTAATTTGGAATGCGCAGTAATAGGACTATGAGGTATTGCATGAACAAACAGTATGATCCACGTGCCAGCGAGTCGCTTTATACTTTTACAAAAGCTGGAATCGTTACAGATTGATTAAAACATTCTGTTCTTTGGTAAATACAATTATAAACTGAAAATAAATAAATAGTTGTAATACCGATGACAATGATAAAAATCTTTACCGTGTAATGGAAACAATATTGGTTAAAACACGCGATTAAAAAGGATACGGACAAGAATGCAAAAAAAATGATAACACTAAACAGACAAATAAAACAAATGAAAAGGGCATTAGAAACAATCAAGTCTATGTAAATATTTTCAAACTGGTCATTAGTGCAAAACTCTTATTTTTTAATACCTTGTACATATTTACCACACACGAACCGAGTGAAATGTATTCGCAGTATAAAACAATAAGTGAAAAATTACAAGCGATAGTTTGTACATTCGATAATTACATTATACAATTTAACCGTTGAATGTTTTTGACTTACTTTCAGACTAAAACGGTGCAGTTCTGTAATTTTGATTTACGCAAAATTTTTATCTACTGGTAAATGGCAAAACATTAAACCAGCATTGTTTTTGGACGTCAAAACCCGCGCATGTAGTCTAACTGATAATGCAAAACAGTCTTTGTTTACCGTGCACAGAACATTTTAATTTAGATCATATATACACCTGCAACACGTGACTTTGATCTCAACTCTTGTGCAAGTTTCTATTAACATGCAGTTTGCTGCTTACTAAACTAAACTTCCTTTTCTTGTTTATGCATATAATATACTGTAGTGTTTGACATTGTACTACACTTTCTGACAAAGGAGAGAACATTTTTACAAGAGGTCGTTTACCGAATGTTACTTAACACTTATCAGTTAACGGTCTAGGTTTGTTTAATTTATATCAATAGTAGCTCACATTCAGCATTTATGATTATTTTTCTTGATCCGAGAACGTCGTGTGTGTGTTCTCTTGATGTGTTTTGTGGTAAAACAATACAGCCCTAAACGTGAAAAAATTACTAGTAAAACTAACATAATACTGACAGCTATTTATTTTATAACGTTCTTTTCAAATATTTGCTTTATGATAATAACATTTAACTTTGTGGATATCAAACATATGGTTATATTTCCGAATCCCTAACTACACTACTGCTATTACTGCATGATCCTCGCGTAAAAGTAATTCTCATCTGTGAACGTTTTCGATTTTCACTTTTGCAGTTCTTACAACAGACAATACATCATTAAAACGATTTCGTTACAACAATTATATTCCCGCTGAGGGGTTTCTTATCAATTAGTTTGTAAAAATGTCCCATGAAAATCAGCATAATTATCCGAAACGGGAAATAACTTTAATCATTACTGGCATTAACCGGCAAGTGAAAAGTGTTTACCTTAATTAAATATGGAAAAAGTGATTGGCCAAAGGGAAGCTATTGCCTAGGAATATAACTGTATCCGTTAGATGCGAATTGCTAGAACAGGGCCTTGTTACTGATACGTTTTTCCTTGAAACGAATACATCAGCAGCATTATGTATCATTCACCATTGCTTGTTATACCCGGAAGCAGGCTATATAAAAATATGATGTTACGGTTTATGCACTTTGCAATTTTCAATCGTAAGTTTCTACAGGGAACTACATATCCTAGCGGACGTTTCTGTAATGAACAAGGACATTGATTCTGTAGACATGATACTTGTTCAAGCGAACAAAATTGATAACTTTTCTAGAGATAAATAAGTTTAAAAATATTTCTTATGAGTATTTGACTTTTGCAATAACTTGTTCAAATAATGATTTTAACAGTATACTATTGATTGTTTAATTATCTATACCAATTGTGACATATTTCATTTGTATTCGAATGTGCACTCGCAGTGGGCGTGGTCGGTCGCCAGGGTAAACATACTCCTCCATGGCACCTGATTCCACCTCTAGATAGAGGTCTCTGTTGTGTGATTTTCACCAGATGTGTATACTGTCTCTTGATACAGTTAATACTTTGGAATCTGTACTTTTTACATTTTAGAGCAATTGTACTCTCATATCGCTTATCAATGTTTAAATATAGAATTCGTTTTGAAATTATGTCCGTGCGAGTGTTTTTAATACATTAGATCCCATTGAACATCGTGTTATTGTCGACTTTAGCACTAATTTCCCACATACGTTTCCGGTTTGGATTCTTGGTTTAAGACATGTACATGTATCAAGTGGCAATGTAATGCGTATTACCTCGACCAGCATAGATTTGTGCATTAACAAAGAGTGACAGGAAGACACAACAATAGAAACTGTAAATATGATTTGCTTGTTGATTATATCAATAACTAAATTTCAGCGTAGTAGCCTCAAAACTACATACATGCATTACATGACAAAAGTCGTTTATATTTGTTCCTCAAATTCCACAAAGAGTATGTCAACTATGAGGAATAGTAGGATGTTTGTTAAAGTTCATACAATAGTATTAAGAACTACGACAAAACGCATGTAATATTTCATTTACTGTGAAAGAGGCTATCAGCTAATCAAGGAATATATATGTTTGACATTATTCATGTGTGGTTCAGTTCCTCGTTGTTCTCTTGATGTGGCGAGTTTTTGACATCGGAATTTGAATGCATAGGTATACACAATGCATTGACTCTATGTTTCTCTATTTTACACTGTTTAAAGTATTCTCTGTACAAAACTATCATACTTTTGAGATAATATGATTTATTAATATACATGTAATTTATTACATTTGTGCTGGTAAGTTCGTGAACTTTCTATGGTTGAATGACATGGTATTATTTACATTTACCAATTCTGAAAGGTATCAGAGTGTGATCACGTGACTATGGAGTCTCTCACCTCTTCTCAGCCTGTCTTCTTTGGGATCCTGTCGATTTTGTAAGAACGTTTGACACTTTACTTGCGGAAGCTAGGTGGCTTCTTCCTGGGTGCATTGTAACCTGGTTGTCGCGTAACACAATTTAAGGAAAACAAAGACCTATTGACAATGAAAGGAACATCGTTTGTTAATGAGGTTGTTGCCATGACAATTGAGTTGTCATTAGGTAATCACAAACGATATAGTCACTACCCACTTCGCAATGAAACCCAACTGAAACCAAATCGTCATATCCATACAAATTATAGATAATTTAAAATATCGGACGTAAACAAAATGAAAAAAAAACTTTTATCAGTTAAACGAAACGCAATAAAGGCGACCCTGCCTATGTCTTTGTATAATTTGTGTTTGTATTCGTCATAGAATCTGTTGTCATACAATTTCGTTTTCAGATTTGCCTCAAAGATCCAAAGTCGCTGATAAAGTGACCCCCTCTATCTAATACAGTCGGATTGATTGAGACATTGTACTGGCCAAGAATCTACAACAAGCCCAGTTCAAACACACATGCTTTTAATTAAAAATTTAATAAACACAACAGTTACAAATACCCTTTTTAATAAATGATGCAACACATAACTTTTACTTATAATACCAAACATAAATTGACATCAGAACATCTTCCCATATTAACTTCTATCAGTTCCTATTAACCGTGTATATCCGTGTTGACGCCATTTATATGTAAGTGTCATAACTGATTTCAAAAATTGTATTCAGTTGGATAATAATTTAATAAACGAATTCAGTTAAAACATTTTTTTAATGCATTAGGGATATTGTTGAAGCTTCGAATACATAAACGTTCCATGAAATTAACGTACACAATATTCATATATAATTTATGATTACGTTTCATGGTCATAAATGATATATTTTGTCAATAATTTTCAATAATATGGAGTTGGTTGCTAATAAATGGATCTTTGCATGGCTATGTTTTACATTGCGATGTATAACTTAATTCCATTGATTTTGTTTATGTGTTTTGAACAATTTCTATAAAAACTACACTGCTGGTGAACTTGGTACATGTTATACTATCATCGAGTGGGTTATAGTATTTCGTGTCTGGGATATAACGTTATAGGTTTTATATATTCTCTCGTGTAGTATAATGGCTACTATATGTATATATATACCTTTTCTTGTCTGGTAGTTTTGATATCAGATATGTTTGTTTTTTAATGAACGCCCCCGACTCCGAACTTCACTAGTATTTAACTCTACAATTTTGCATGCGTATTAATCATAAACTATACACTTGTCGCATTTATCAAAGTCGGCTTCTTTGCTGTCCATTTTATCAGACCAAGTGTATAAATAAATTGAAATAAATGTCAGGGAATACTCTCCATTTTGTAAAGAAACTCGTAAACATACTATCACTGTTAAACTAGGATGGTAAATATTTGCTTAACACAGAGGAATCAACGTATTGTATACGCATGCAAAGAACAGTGATTGTAAACACTCCCTAGTAAATCGTTCAGTTGTCCCATCTAAGACAGTTTGACAGAGTTTTAGACGAATTGTTCCCCAAAAAACAATAGACGGGATGATTGCCATTTCATAGATACAAAACAGCGAGTCACAGAAGCTGTTTTAGTAAAGTTCTTCGGTGATGTCTTCCTGGGTACACTGTAATCGGGTTTCTCCTACCCCATTCCCACTAAAACATATGTAAACATGTTGAATATAAAAATTTCAGATACCAAAGTATAAATCAATAGAATGTCCAGGACATAGATACAAATCCGGCAAAAATGGACAAACACGGACCTCTGGAAACCAAGAGGTGGGATCAGGTGCCATGGAGGAGTAAGCATCCCCTGTCGACCGGTCACACCCGCCGTGAGTCCACAGTCAAGTCCAATGAAACAAGTGAGGAGTGTATCCTCGTCACAATTGGTACAGACGTCTCAACAACCGTCAACGAAAAGGCAACTCAACATTTCACTTAGTGAAACAGAGTAGTCGCAAACAAGACTATTATACCGACCTTAAAATTAGCGGAACGTTGACATTAAACGCGGTTTTCGATATCCCTGTGTCAATAATTTGTCAGTGAGTAGTTTACCTCTGTATATGAAATCTTCATATGTTGTGCACGCCCTGGCATATCGGATCATTTGTGAAATATAAACTCCATATGCGGGTGACTGAGGGATATTACTACTTAAATGTGGAAAATTTACGATGGGAAAGCCGAAATCGTCGTGTTTATCGTATAGCTTAGTTGCTAATATCCCGTCTGTGTTTATATTGTCTAAGTATGAAGCGTGTGTGCTTGATTCTGTTGTATCTTTAATTTCTAGTTCGCTGGGATATATCGCATTGACATATGTATAAAAATTGTCGTTATTAATTGACAAAACGTCGTCGATATATCTAAATGTCAACATTCAAATTCGATGAGTGTCATATTTTGTGAAATGTACGAATATTTTATAAAATGTTGCTATAATATGGTTCGTTACGTGTTCTTGACAAGTACGAGCTATGCAAAGGCATAAAAATCTTATATCCCAATATATTGTGTGAAAATATGGTCTGCAAAAGTGTTGTATACATATACAAATAGTAAGGTTGAATTGAGCAATACCAATTGAATACTTGCCAAACCTAATTTCTCAACCAATTTTCACAAAATATTTAGGAATTTAAGAATGTTTATGACCGGTGGACAGGGCATTAATCCTCCATGGAATCTGGTCCCACCTCTTGATTTCAAGAGGTCCGTCTTTGTCCATTTTTTACCAGATTTGTACCTATATCCTGGGCTTCCTAATGATTTATACCCTGCTATCTGAGAGTTTTTATATTTTGTTATTGTATATCAATATAAGTAGTAATGTTTAATATTTATTATTTGGCTTGTCTGATACCACTTTCTTTTTAGATAATCTATTTAAAATTCGAGCTCAACTGATGAAGTCTACGACAGAAACGATCGTCTTGAGCATTATCACTTTGGTATTATATTTATAATATTAAAAAAAAGTAATGTCCTTTTAAACTATTTCTATGATTTGTGTAACATGTAAACAAATTTTCGATATCAATTTCATAAAAATTAATTTGTTTGCAAAGGACGGCATGGGTTACAATGAATAAATAAATACGTAGATTGATAAATGATATACTTTCGTTCTGAACATTTTTCTGTATGTGTATAAGCTAATTTTTGAAACTGAATGGAGCTTAGGGCTTCTCAGTAATTCCAATACTTTAATTTTGACTCAAGACTACGATTCTGTTTTATCTCAGCACCTAGGTTTGAGTCATTGACATTTCTACAAATCACAAGATAATTTGCATTGTACTGCAGTCCTAGATAAGTAAGGTTAGTATGTTCTACAATTACCACTAATTACAAAATATTGACATATATTTAAAAAATAGACACGGGAACGCATATTATCATGATATACTACAGATTTAGTAACATGTTCGTTTTTGTAATATTCGTCCACAAAATATTTCTGATTGTACTTCGAAATTAATAATATAATGGTGTACCTAAACAGATCAAGCATGCATGCGTATACATTTTATTTCCTTTATTCTGATTTAATCTTGCATAGCAGAGAAAAAGTAATTTTAAAGTTGATTTGTTTATTCAAAGATCAATAAGTTCCGTCCATTAGTAGCCACACAGTATAGACTAAATCTTAACATTCACATTAAGTAAAATGTTCTTCTGTGTCCCCTGAGCGTACCAAAAGTAATCAAGTTATAATGACACTTTTCTATTTCCAATCTTGTAGATATGATTCAAACAACAATTTTTCTTGCATTGAGAAAAATTAAACATACTTAAGCGTAACTGTATCGAAAGCTCGCGTGTGAATGATTAAACAATAAATCATGGACGACACCATACACCACAGAACTCGTAAACTGTGATAATTCTTTATCAACTTCTCTATTGTCTGGACCTGAAACGTATACGTCTCAAGATGTGTTCAGTTCAATATTTACAGAGACATTGATTGAATAAAGAATGTTTGTTACTGCATTTGTTTATGATTGGTCATAATTTATACTACTCAGTTTTCTTTTGTCATTTTGATAGTGTAGTTACTTATGTTCTGCCTTTAACAAAATATATACATAGGAAAGTGTTAACAAGTAGCATTTTCAGATTGAAGCCTTTCACCCTGAGTTTCCTCTGTTTCTGTTGTTTCAGACCAGTCCATTAAGGTATGTAGGGTTGAAAAGGTTAAATAGCAAATGTCCCTGTACAGTCCGGTTTTATACCAATTCAGTAGAGATTACTTGTTGTAAGGAATTGAAGTTATCATCTTCAAGTTACAGAGATAGAAATAAGAGATACCCCATAATTAATATACTTAGCTCTGGAATATTGAAAGCAATACCTTACATGCCAATTTATATTTTTAAGAGAGTTAGAGGTCAAAATATGACATTTTGTAACCCAAAAATACATCCGTCAACCGAAAACCCACTTAAATATGTGTTGTAAAACTTGGTTTTTTAATATAGATGCCATGAAAGTAGACAGATCCCAAGATAAGCCAATATCTCATTTGCCTCAATATATATTCATTCTTTCATTCTTTTTAGAAAGTTTCACACATTTAAGAGATTCGAAAAGACTGGTACTGGTAGTAATTAAATGTAATTATGACATCCAAGTTTTATGATTTTTACTTATAATAACTAAATCCCGAAATATGCGAAACATTTTAACAAATATGAATAGCTAATTTCATTGTCAGCTCGCAGTATACTGCAAAATGAAGTTCTAAATGATTTAATGTATATATATATATATAAAGCGATAGTAGTGATTTATATTAGCAGAAACTATATTTGACGGCGCCGGAATTTAATTTAACTAAACTTATCTTCATATATGTTAAGTTAATTTTCATTTTTAGTTTTCTTTTAAAACCAAATTAACACTAAAGTAATAAAACGCATGCAGTTACGAGAGAGATAATTTGACAAGGGATAAAAGTACCGATGATTCATGCTTGAACAATTAAAGATAGACTTATTCTGATGAAAAGTACTTTTCGTGACCCCTAATTTCAGGAACTAAATCAAAACTGTGCATAAGTATTTTGTTCTTTTGATATGTCATCATAGGACTAACTGATGAACTTTTATCGAAATCGATAGGTTTCCATGGAATATTTGCTACGGGTGTAGTAGCATGCTAACAGAAGATATTGACTCCTTCCGGGCACCTTCTCCCATCCCATTGCAATGGAATTTTGTTCTTCATGTCGAATTACAATTACAATACTGAATTCAATCTTTTGGATTTGCAATATTTACAAACAATTTTTACAGGATTTAGGAAATATTCCTCAAAATCCTTTATCAACAGTAAGGCCAAGAAGACAACAAAAAAGCAATCTCTGCTACCACTGGCGATACTTTTAGTGGTGTCACACAAATGGTATATTATATGAAAACGCTTTGGGTTGTTTGTTTATATGGTCTCTTACCCCATACTGGGGTACAATATACCCGGCCTTCCGCAAGTAAACTGGCAAACATTGTCACAAAACCAGTTTAGATTCCAGCGGGACTCGAACCCACGCTGACAAGAAGTAAGATACTACGACATTTAAAGCACGATGCTCTTGTCAGTCGCCAAGGACGCCCAATACAATAAAAAAGGAAAGTCCCACCTGCTCCACAACTAAAATACACTGTATAACAGTATCTTCTGCAATTATAAGATACTTTTGGCATTTTTTCACAATATGGCTCCATCAATAAGAGCGTAAGTATGGTGTCAACTGTAGTCTAGACACAGTTTTGTTCAAAAGTCTATGATTGTAAACACAAATGAAGCTGTGACCTGTGATTTAAGATTAAGATAATTATCGTTGTGATAATAATTTGTCCACCTCTGGTTCGAATCCCGCTAGGGTCATTTCGAATTAAGTGGGAAAGTTTGCCATTTTTCTTGCGGAAGGTTGGTGGTCTTTACCCGGGTAACTGGGGTTTCTCCTCCACCTATAAAAACTGGACGCCATCATATGACTGAAAGATTGTTGAGTATGGCGTAAAACAAAAAATCAAATCAAAAATCAAAATAATTTGTCAATCTACTATGACGTGTACCATACCTATGAGAATATATTATTAATTTCCTATCTCTATCTTTATCAATTGAAGCGGCAATATTTCTTTAACACTGGAATATGGGGTTAATGTTTCCAAACGTATCTGAATCGCCATTCCCTGCTCCATGCTAGACCATTTCAAACAAACTCCGAAATCATATAATGTTATTTAAATGTAAGAGTCATAATTTGGCATTTATTTACGTTTGATATAATGACCTGTGCTAGGCACCAGAAAACTTGAGAACTAACTCAAGTTTGAGAATATTCTCAATGTGGCCTGCTCAGCCGATGTCAAGATTAGCTTAAAATGAGTCTTTTAGAACTAAGTAATTCTTAAGTTGTTCAAAAGATGTTAAGCCTGTACTTAACACTTTCTTGTTTTACATTATACTTTACATCAGAGTCATAGTATGCTATTGCAGTAGAGCATCAGCCTACACTATCGGATGCAATACAAAGGTTTTCAGTCTGTTTTACCAACTGTTACCAATATCCACTGAGGCAATTCATAACAATTTTTACCCGGTCAGTGAGATTTCAGGATTAGGTGAAGTTAAGTAGATATGAATAATGCTCAAGTTTGGGTCATTGTGCTACCCCCCCCCCCCCCCCCCCGTTTTGATCTAGAATTTACTTCGGAACAATGGCCGATGTGATATGACAGTAGAGCATGCGCACTTCTCCATTATACATGGATCAACCTTCTGATTTCCACACGGCCGATGTGACGTCTGTTCATAGTTGTTATAGATTTTGTTCCTGGAAACACTTCTATTTCTGTGTCTAGACATTGTCTATAACATGATGGTTTTAAAGAAACAATAAGATCGTCTGGCGTGCTACTTGCTGATCAGTACATATTGTGTTGCGTGTGTTTGTCACGATGGTATATTATTCTCTGTATACGATAGATTTAGTGCCATTACATCTCACATCTGTGCTCAGGTGTGACAGAAAACATTGATGATATATCACTTTTTTCATCTGTCGCAAAATATAAAATGACATAACAAATATTTTCATAAATAGGTATCCAGAATAGAGCGCAATCAACAAAGGTTGTTATTGCCGCGTGGTTACATAATGTCATGCCACGAAAAATACGAAACTTTCCAAGTGACTACTTTGTCAGCCTTTACAATAATATAACAGGACAGCTTCCGTCTGCAGAAGATCGATGCATTGGTCCTTGTAGTTATAAGATAGACCATGCATAGACTGAATACGTAAAATCGCCAAAAACTAATAGAGCAATGCCTTATTTTCTGTGATTTTCATTCACAATTACTCTAAAGACTTTGCTACTAGCTCACTTTATCAATAAAAATTGTGAAATTGTAATTACATTTCTGATGACCAAATACAAAGTTATAAAATAGATAAGAACTTCTGATGCCTCTCTATCGTCTGTGATATCAATCTTATGTGGAGGTGGCAGAGCTGATTGGTATAGATTTTGATTATCGCGAAAGTGTAGAATACCATACGACCAACAGGATAGTGGAAGGTCGATGAATACTAAAGTAATGTTAAAAAAGCCCAAATTAATTAGTTTAATGTACTCGTATGGTTAAGAATTAATTGTATTAAAACATACTAGATTAAAGGCGACATGCTATCTATTGAATATTTATACTTAGAATTAGATCACACTTCCATTATCAATGTGTCAGCCCAATTACTCTGAAGTGTGTCGACAAAGAAACTCATTCATTGACTTCAAACGACTGACGGAAAGGAATCGTATAATGTATCACATTATTCCTCACTGGGTTTCCAGAGGTCCATGTTCGTCCAATGTTTACCAGACTTGTATATGTATCCTGACATCCTGAAGATTTATACTTTAGTATCTGAGAGTTTTATTATTTCACTTGGATTTGACTGTAGACTTAGACTTACGGTGGGTGTGACCATCCAACAAGATTTTCTTACTCCTTAAACAAACCTGATCCCACTTCTGGAATTCCAAAGATTCATGTTTGTCCAATTTTAACCACATTTATATATTGTATCCTGGACATCCCGAGGATTAATACTTCGGCATCTGCAATTTTTATATTGATGATAAAATCATAATATGATTAGTTACTACATCGACGGGAATGTGCCGGGTTGTTCCATGGAATGCGAGGCTAGCGAATAACTGTTTTAATCTGCCATCGGACTATAGAACGGAGTCACGTGACTATTTCTATCAAATGAAATGACATTTCTGTCCGTGGCAAACATTAGTTTATCTTATACTACCTGCCAAAATGCTACAACTACTACATCATTACTAGAGATGAATTGTTATAAAATTATTTCATTTTAAATAAATTATTAAAAACAAAAATTCATAACTTTATTTTGGTTTTCATGTAGTAATATATCTATATCAAACTAGTAAAATGACCCTCAAAACACAAACAAGTATATAGATATTTTCTTGATTTGTTTTTATGTTTCAAATGGAACAAAATAATGCATTTTAGTTTCATCAAGATAATGTAAATTGTCTTTTAATTTGTTGTATCATGACGAACGTGATTAAAAATAATCCACACAAGTCTCGCACGATATGTATACAGGGGAATTACAAAGCGACAAAATATCTAATTCTGACGCCAATTGATGTAAAATCTTGTCGATAGTATTTTCGGCCTGATCAGCTATCATTCTGGGTGTCAATAATAGCATTGCATATTATTTTGTTCATAAAATACTTAAGATTGTACCATGTTCATATTATCATTCATTTAATTATTGACCTTTGTACACTGATCAAAATGGAGGAGTATAAACTATTATAGCACGCATTGCTTTAATACACTTTATTAAATTACGAAAATTTGAAATATACACGCCATCAGCCATTCCTACCAAAAGAACCGATACATTTTACGGTTGGTATTATGATCTTGTTTGCAATTACCCCGCTTCACAAAATGAGATGCTGAGTTACCTGTTCGGTTGTTGAGTGGACTGTACCAATTTTGACAAGGATTTATTACTCACATATTTCATTTGATTTTGACTGTTTACTCGCGAAATGTGTGGCCGGTCAAAAATTGATGTGTACTCCTCCATGACACCTGATATCACCTGTGGATTTCCAGAGATCCGTGTTTGTCCAGTTTTTACCAGATTTATATGTTGTATCCTGTACATTCATAAGATTTTTACTTTGGTATCTATGATTTTTGTATTATAAAGTCTCTGTCAACTTTTTCTGTATAGTAACCGTTAAAGTCATTTTGTGACTACCATAGGATTTATTAAATAAGCGGAAATTCGAAGATGTTTTACTCCTCTTATTATTTTTGCATAAATAAATCCAGCGAAAAGATATTCACATTAGAGTATTTTAAGCATTAATCAGACAAGAACAGAGTTGATGTCTTTTATCACTTTTTGTTTTTTTTAGCTTTTATATCAATAATATGTGTGAGCAGCACCTGGTACTATCTTGAGATTTTCTGAACATCCATACTTAACTGTCGTTTACATTGTTTGAAGCATTACGTTTTATAGTATTGGTGACACGTTGAAATCCGTGCTTCATGTATACAGATTGTATTTTACCATTTAGGAAAAATTACACAATGATATTACATTAACCTATGTTTAGTCTATTGATTAAACATTAGTTCAAGCTAAGTCTAACAAAGTATTTGCAACCCAGTCTAGATGAATAAGATGATGAAATATAAAAATTACAGATACAGTATTGATCGTTAGGGTCTTCAAGAAAAAATATACAAATCTTGTGAATGTTGAACACAACACGGACCTCTGAAAATCCGGAAATGGGATCAGGTGCCTTGGAGGAGTAAGAATCCCCTGTATTTATATCCCATATGTTATAAACGTAATAAATACTTCAATAAGAGGTATGTTACATAGAATGTAATGGGTAGAAATGTCCAAAGTGTTTTCAGTACTGGTTTCAACTTGTGTTGACATGACATGTATCTAAACGATCATTTGAATAACGTCAATGTACAAAATATACAAAGTTAATATGGTTTTAAGGAGTTCATTTCTATGTTCTTCCACTGTTCACAGATTTTCCCTTCATTTTAACTGGGAATGATTTCCTTGTTATCCCCTAGGGTACAGAAAAGCTACACGCGCTATGACGTCACAATACAATTTATGAGTGTCTGTGGCGTCCAGAATGCAGAACAAGCCACGGAGAAAAATTTTTGTCAATTAAAGCGCCCCCCCCTAAATGGCCCATTTGAGGATACACCCAGATAAAATAGTATTTAGTCTCGACAGCCTAATGACATTGAAACGCATTCAGTAGAATTGGAGCCATGAAAGTTTTTTTATTCAAGAAGGCTGCCATTGTATAGTTTTCAAATTTTTCCTTTTTAAAATCGGTTAATTTTTTTAGAATTCGACAACTAATGACGTAAGAATGACGTAGTTTATCTAACTCATCAATAGTGTTCATCTAATCTTTAGATCCAATTATATCTGTGCAAATTACAATTACTGCTATAAATCAAGCTATAACCAGATTATTTTACTAGTTTAATGTAGTTTCATTAATGTTTCAAGGACAGCGATTTCGAATAATTATTCTCTCTCCTGAGAATATTGTCACAAGACAACTAAAAATAGACTTATCGTATCATAAACTTTATAACTACTCGACAATATATAAATGTCAATTTATTTATGGTTTTGATTTGCGCGACAAAATTAGCGTCAGTAACTAAATAATTCACTTCGATATGTAAAGGTCTGAATGCCGTTCGACAAAACTCTCACATTAACACAGTTATAAGCAAGTGACAGTGACGTTTCGATAAGCTTAAAGTGTAACAGTGTACATATAATTCGTCCAAGTGGATTTATATATTTCATTTACTTGTGAAGTTAATCAGAACGTATTAGCTGTTTTTTTTTTTAATTTCACTGTATCTACTACACTCAAGGATAAAGGTGTTACTTTATCGCAAGGCAATCGCGCTCTATACTTTCCGCGACCCTTTCAGTGTCATGTTTTACAGCCAATGTCAGTTGATTATTGAATATGTTTGAACATTAATTGAGACTCAATGGGCGTATAGTCTATATAAAAACTCAAGTACTTTAAAATAGCAGTATGTTAAGAAAATTATGTCATAGAAAGGTCGCGCCAAATCAAGCAAAAAGTGCAGATGAACGGTACCATATATATAAAGGGTTGAAGAAAAGTGTCAGTACTTTGTACTTTAAATTACAAAAATCATGATAACTTTAGTATAAAAGGTTTTGTTAATAAGTCATTAGTTTGTCGTACGCGACAAACTTGAATCCCTAGGGCTGATATTATAGCCTGGTTGATATTACATGCGGTATAGATTTTGTAATGTATTAATCTATTCACTTTTTTACTTCTACTCATATACTTAAAATAACAACACATTTCCAAGTATTTTAGAGTTCCAATATCTTTTGTGCATTTTGGAAGTTTTACAAGTGTGAAAAATATTATCAGCTGCTATGGATGGGAGAAATTTGATTTTGGAAATGATCATGAGGCAGTAACGTACTCGATTGCCTTAGTATGTTGATCTTAATCCTATGATTTATTTGTGTTAGGATCAGTCAGAGCTTCACATATACTAAAAGGACAAATCGATGGACTATATCAACAGGTTCAAAGAATATATCTACGCATAGTTTTATAATCGTAAATATGTTTATCGATCGAGAACTTCCTTTTCAAACATATGATTTATTATTTTTACAAAAGGGTATAACATCAGAGTTGTTTTTCTCAAGTGTATAGCAAGTAGATCAAGAAAGAATAAAGAAACTGAACAACACAAATACCACCTGCGACACTCATCACCAGTTATACATTTTTTTCTTATCTGTGTGTTTTTTGGCGTTTGGCATTCATCGTCATACTCACCTTTTTTAAATTTCACAATGGCTGATATTATTCATGTTGAAGGATTGACCCGAGAACTTACCACTGGTCATTTGTAATTACTGACAGCTTTTTAATGCACCATGGGTTCAGATGCAACCCAGACTCTGAACCCCGCCGACTTCACGCACACGTCGCAATACCTCAGAAGGTTCGCCATACTGTACATTCAACTACGGAGGTCTTCATGGTTTTATCTTGTGTGTTTAAGCACTAGGGTTAAACATACATTATATAACTGAAATGTATGTCTATATCTATATAATATTGTATATATGTATGTCATGTTTAGCAAATAAACAAGATTGAAGATGTTATATAATGTTCTCCAAAAATATACATATATATGTAAATGTGGAATTTATAAAAATAATGAGTCTAAAAAAGATGATGATGAGGATGATGACAATGATGATTATGATGATGATAGAAATAATAATAATAATAATAATAATAATTATTATTATTATTATTATTATTATAATATTGATGATGATGATGATGATGATGATTCAATATAAAGAGAACATAATAAGAATGATTTAGTTTTCACATTTAAATCAAGGACAATAAAGTCATTGATTGGATAAATGATATGAAATGTATTATATTTTGATTGTGACTTAAATTAAACCGAAATTATTTGAACCTTTCGCATTCGGTGGGGTGAATTTGTAAACAGAACTGCAACATGTTTAATGAAACAGACAAATAAAACCCCATTTGCCATGTATATATGTTTTGATTAAAAACAAATTTAAAACAAGTGATTTTAAATACATTTCAAAAGAGTGAATGGTGAGAACGAGCAAATTATTGAGCACGTTATCATCACTCAAAAATAAATACGATATAATCCCGAAATTTAACAAAAGTTGCAGTGTTATAAATATGCAATTCTTTAAAAGTAAAAATGTAAAGTAGGGAGGAGTCACACAGACAAAACATTCACCCTTACTGTAGACAAGCAAAAGAATAAACAGTGGAGATAAGCAGTAACGACCGACATCTGTTGCGGAGACATAAAAATTACCTGCAATAAAATTATGCAAAAGTGTGAATTTCTAATTAATCTAATTATATGGAAAGGTGATTTCATTTATAAAAAAGTAACGAATGTACTGTATAAAGAGAAGTTTAGTAGCTTTTGCATCGGAAAATGACATCTCTGTAATTAAATTATAGAACTTCTAATTAAAGCTATTTGCGATGGAAAGAGTCAATATTTACCATGCTGTTCAAAATGATTGGAATATACTGAATTATATTAGCAGACAACGACTTTCTGTAAAAGACATTGTTTTGTGAGTAAAAGACTGTGGTTATTTTTAGTTTATGTAGACTAAATTCACAAATAACTCCGTTAAATAAGGAAGTTAAATTTACAAAGACTACGAATTTTAAAAACGTGAAATAAAATACCTTATGAATCATTCATAGAATTTCCTAAGCAAATTAAAGTCAATTATCAGAACTAGCGACATTTACTCTAGGGCCGTGATAAAATTAATTAGTCTAAGGAGACCTATAGACTACACGTAAGGAAATACAAGATTCCATGACGAGTTTGACCTATTGGGATTTAACTAACGTTTAAATATTCTGAAGCTATACATCGGGACATTTCTTTCATTCATAGACTTGCTTTCTTATAAGTCAAAGATTAGGCCATGACGTTATTTTGGTTTTTTAATTATCCTTGTCAATTTATTTATCACACATTATATTGTTGATGTAAATAAATAGGGTGATGTATGGTGTAAGTTAAACACGGTTTTTCTAAATTAGACCGAATTTTTCCCCAGTAAGCCCTAGTTTTTTCCCAGTTAGGCCTAGTTTTTCTACAGTTATCCCTAGTTTTTCCCCATTAGCCCTAGGTTTTCCCCAGTTAGCCCTAGTTTTTCTCCAGTTAGCTCTCGTTTTGGTTCTTTTAGGTTAACATAATATTTCTCCGGTTCAATCAAGTTTTTTAGGTTAAATAGTTTTTCTCCAGTTTAACCTCGTTGTTCTCCAAATAAATGCATTGCTAGATAAACATATCAGTGTTTCACCAGTTAAACGACACCAGGAAATATTAGTATTGCACAAAACCTAGGTTCAGCTGAGAGAATCTGAGTTAATATAAAAATTTCAGATACCAAAGTATAAATCAATAGAATGTCCAGGACATAGATACAAATCCGGTAAAAATGGACAAACACGGACCTCTGGAAACCAAGAGGTGGGATCAGGTGCCATGGAGGAGTAAGCATCCCCTGTCGACCGGTCACACCCGCCGTCAGTCCAGAGTCAAGTCCAATGAAACAAGTGAGGAGCGTATCCTCGTCACAACTGGTACAGACGTCTCAACAACTGGAACAAAGTTGGTGTAACTGACTAGATTGAACTCATTAGTTTCATTTGACATGCACTAAAATATCAATCCCAACCATGAATGTACTGAATTCAGAGCAAATGTGTCAATGTATTTTCTATTTCAAATACATATATCAAAATAACAATTTAATATTATCTATGCTTTCTAAATACGACAAAAATGTATATCTATTGTGTTGTCTAACAGACTTGATACAATGAACATAGTAGATTGAATTTAATGACTAATAGTTCATTCTTTGTAAGTAAGCTTGAGTATAATTGATTGCAATTTGTTATACAAAAATACTAGCTCTTAAATACCCGTTATGTCAATTATATAATCATCAACACTTGCTGAAGTTTCCAGACTCTGAAATAACGGACACCTGCTGTTTAGAGAGTTTGGTAATTATGCTACTTCAAACCATTGCTTAACTGTTTCGTAAAATGATTGAACACAGATGCGCGGAAAATAAAGTATCCGGCATCTTGCAAACAACACGTCACTAAGCATGTTCAAATATAATAGATGCATGGAAATAACGTATAATGAAGTTTTACTTCGAAGGATAATTAGATTCCTTTGAAAAACAAAAAAATATATGTAATTGAAAAATATCGAAATTCTTGCAAAAAATTAATGAAAATGATTTTATTATATAATAGATCAAATGAACATTTATTAAAATTATAACAAATCATTATCGTAAGCCCTTTAATATACATCAAATAGCGAAATAATTTCCCAGAAATTAAGATTTGAAGATATGTAATAGGAACAGTTAATTTGGAAATGCAACTAATTGTCGCACGAACGTTCGGCTGGCAGCCATCCGCACCAATAAATATAAATGCCATTCACTGGTATATACACTCCCCAATTGACGTCATCGTATATGTTAGAAATAGCTACTGAGATTCATGAATAAAATGATGTTATTAATCCATACTTTCAATGTCAAATTTTAAACCATCCTTACAATAGGTTAATATTTCCTTGGTATCACTTCCGGTAATATCTCATTCAAACACGAAAATCGATCATTGTTAAAAATATGTCATTTTGAAATATTCTCAAATCTATAAATGTTGTTTGTGTAAACATGAGAGATAAGCAAAAAAGGCCAAGGTTAAACACAAACCGTTTCCTGTTTTAAAGTGAATGTCATAAACAATTTTGAATTTACCCCACATGTATAATCAGTAAATCGAAAGTAAATTGTATGACTTTCTTGTTAACAATATCGCATATAATATTTGCTAGGTCTTAAGATCGTCATATCTAAGATCAAGTCTACTGAGGTACACCCGCCGTGAGTCCACAGTCAAATCAAAATGAAATACACGAGGAAAGAATCCTCGACACATTCAGTGCATTTGTTTAGAAAACGACAATCGAACAGGTAAGTAAACATTTCAATAAGTGGAACAGAGTAATCGCAAACAAGATTACTATACCGACCATAAAAATTGCGGTTTTCGATATTCCTGTGTCAATAATTTGTCACTGAGTAGTTTACCTCTGTCTATAAAATGTTCATATGTTGAACATGCACCGGCATATCGGGTATAAAATCCATATGCGGGTGATTGTAGGATATTACTACTTAAATGTGAAAAAATTTACAATGAGAAAACCGAAATCGTCGCGTTTGTCGTATAGCTAGTTGTTAATTTCCCGTCTGTGTCTATAGAAAGTAAAATGTCTAAGTATGAAGCATGTGTGCGTAATTCTGTTGTATCTTTAATTTCTAGTTCGCTGGGATATATCGTATTGACTTATGAATGAAAATTGTCATTATTAATTGACAAAATGTCGTCAATATATCTAAATATCACATTAAATGACACCACTAGCTTTTTCTTCTTTTGATTCAGCAGTTTCTGAATGAGGTTTGCTTCGTATGAATAAAGGAATAGGTCAGTCAATAATGGAGCACAGTTGGTTCCCATAAGGATGCCGACAGACCACATCTCCGAACATTACAAACATATTGTCTATAAGAAATGTTAGAAAAGTGGTGTTGGAAAAAATAAGTATCATGATAAACAATCATTAGATATTTAAATTTTTGGGTACCACCTTTAGTGAATAAACAGTTGTCTATTATGCTAAAAAGTGTAATTTTTAATTTTTTATGTGGAATTGTTGTGTAATGAGTAGAGAAGTCGTATGTTTTGATATTGTGAATCTGAGAAAAATTGTGTGCCTTCAATTTTCTAAATTGTTTAGAATTTTTAAGAATCCATATCTCATTTACATCACTTCTGGATTAAGCAACTGGACAGTACTGCTGAAGTTTCTTCTTAACGGCTGTCAGTATCTTGGTAAGGAGTAAAGATAAAGGTTTTAAAGGTTTGATACAGCATTTGCTGGATCCTGTTATGTATTTTGTTTATATGGGGTTTTGTGAAGTTTAGGTATCCAGTATAAATGTGGTAGCTCAAAATCAACATCGATACATCAAAAGAACGTGATTTTGAACGACTCGGCCTTAAAAAGTGGGCTACGTGTGTATGTAGGATTGCCAGAATTCGTAATTCGTACTAAGCCCTAGTTCTTCTAATAAACAATTAAAGTAATGTGCCTTGCAAATAAAAACGTGTCCGGTTCCACATCTTCACGTCTGGCCCATCGTCTGACGCAATTCATAACTAAAGTGAAATTCTGTTGCCAACTAAAGGAACGGGCTTCGCGGCATTTTTTTTACATATAAGGGATGCTTACTTCACTGTAGCACCTGATTCAAACTCTGTATTCGGATGAGAAGCTAGTACACTTATCACTGCGCTATCCAGACACAATAACTTAAGTTTAATAAGTACATTTACCATCGATATTGACTTCAGAATCATTCATATATATCAATTATACAGTAACAAAAGAGGAACAAATAGTCAAAATACAGCTTTAATTAAGAATTTGATAAATTTACCGTTAACAATACAATCACTGTATCTATACAAAGATAATGCGGTATGAATTAGCATTGTAACATTATGTATATATGCAGATTGGAGAAACAAATATTATAAGCATATAATTAAGATGAAAATATCCCGATGACTAATGTCTGCTCAGTGTACGAACATTTCAATATGTGACATGCCACCTGCGCTATAGACTGAGGTGGTCTGCAGTTTTCACAAAATCATGATAAGATTTACCTGTAACTGGTTATTCAATGTATGGTGTTTGTCTAACGTTCACCAAATGATTATATTTTCAACGGAACCTCATTACGATTTATTCCTTTATGTCTTTAAATATTATGATTATCTGTCACAGAGTGATTTCAGCACCAAGGTCAAAGTCTCGAATTCTCTCGCCTCTAGATCAAGCCCCACTGGTAAATAATTTGACTATGTGAGAAAATTTGGTAGTTTACTTGCGGCAGGACGTATTCTCTTCCCCTGTATACTGCAATCGGTATTTTCTCCTTCACTATTAAATATTGTAAGCATAATACCAAAGTTTTAATGCTCAAGACGATCGTTTCTGTCAATTAGACTTCATCAGTCGAACTCCAATTTAAAATATATATGTATTTTCTAAAGAGAAAGTGGTATCATACAAGGCCAAATAATAAATCTAAAAGTATAGCCGAAATCCGTCTTAGAGTAACCACTGTAGAAAGCTGACTATCTTAGCTTTAGAAAATTGGAATTTAACTGGTGTTATCAGTGCCAAGTATTACTTTAGTATAAGATTATGAGCTGGTACCGAAATACTAGATACTAGGTCTATGTATACCCTCGGGGACTCAAACGGTCAACCAGCAGTGGCAACGACCTAGTGGTTATAAATATTATAAGCATAATACCAAAGTTATAATGCTCAAGACTACCATTTCTGTCAATTAGACTTCATCAGTCGAACTCCAATTTAAATATATATGTATTATTCTAAAGAGAATGTGGTATCATACAAGGCCAAATAATAAATCTAAAAGTATAGCCGAAATCCGTCTTAGAGTAACCACTGTAAACAGTTGACTATCTTAGCTTTAGAAAACTGGAATTTAACTAGAGTTATCAGTGCCAAATATTACTTTAGTATAAGATTATGAGCTGGTACCGAAATACTAGATACTAGGTCTATGTATACCCTCGGGGACTCAAACGGTCAACCAGCAGTGGCAACGACCTAGTGGTTATAAATATTATAAGCATAATACCAAAGTTATAATGCTCAAGACTACCATTTCTGTCAATTAGACTTCATCAGTCGAACTCCAATTTAAAATATATATGTATTTTCTAAAGAGAATGTGGTATCATACAAGGCCAAATAATAAATCTAAAAGTATAGCCGAAATCCGTCTTAGAGTAACCACTGTAAACAGTTGACTATCTTAGCTTTAGAAAACTGGAATTTAACTAGAGTTATCAGTGCCAAATATTACTTTAGTATAAGATTATTAGCTGGTACCGAAATGCCAGATACTAGGTTTATGTATACCCTCGGGGACTCAAACGGTCAACCAGCAGTGGCAACGACCTAGTGGTTATAAATATTATAAGCATAATACCAAAGTTATAATGCTCAAGACGATCGTTTCTGTCAATTAGACTTCACCAGTCGAACTCCAATTTAAAATATATATGTATTTTCTAAAGAGAATGTGGTATCATACAAGGCCAAATAATAAATCTAAAAGTATAGCCGAAATCCGTCTTAGAGTAACCACTGTAAACAGTTGACTATCTTAGCTTTAGAAAACTGGAATTTAACTAGAGTTATCAGTGCCAAATATTACTTTAGTATAAGATTATTAGGTGGTACCGAAATACCAGATACTAGGTTTACGTATACCCTCGGGGACTCAAACGGTCAACCAGCAGTGGCAACGACCTAGTGGTTATAAATATTATAAGCATTATACAAATGTTATAATGCTCAAGACGATCGTTTCTGTCAATTAGACTTCATCAGTCGAACTCCAATTTAAACTATATATGTATTTTCAAAAGAGGAAGTGGTATCATACAAGGCCAAATAACAAATCTAAAAGTATAGCCGAAATTCGTCTAAGAGTCAACACTGTAAAAAGTTGACTATCTTAGCTTTAGAAAACGTTGGAATTTATCAGTGCCAAATATGACTTTAGTATAAGATTATTAGCTGGTACCGAAATACAGTCTAAGTTAAAATTTGTTTTGTGGCGTAAACACCACTAAAACAAAATGCCTTTATCTATTAGTTATCTATTTTTAATCTAGACTTTGCCAACAGAAAATGACAACAGTTTTTTTTGTAAGGTGAACGAACATATTAAGAGACCGAAAGGTAATTTTTATGTACATAATCAGGGTCACAAACTTTTTTTTACGCCTCTTTGATTTTGTAACTTATATCAAAGTTACATATAGGTAGAAAGTGACCTTACAGTAAAATTTGAACGACGTGAAATTCAAACTAGGGTATTTTTTTTTTTACTTTCAATGGAAATTAATGAGTTGATCTTAATTCGAATTTAAATACAATGTACGACTAAATTGCATGACAACATAATTGTACAGGTATATATAAATCAGGATACAGGTGTTTGACGTTTTATTTGCTCGGTAAGTCAAGAAGTCAGTAAGAAAAAAAAAGCATCGATTTAGAACTTAATGTTACAACAAACAAAAGAGTTGAAGTTGATCTTTCTCGGCTAGACAAGCAATTCAATTGATTCACATTATTTTACTTCTTATACGCCAGACATACGATATGTATAACAGAGTCATTATTATCTAAACAAGTATTTTCCTTTGTAGTTTGACCCTAGTTTCCTTGACAACAATAATTCCGCATTTCATGCAAAAAAAAAAAAAAAAGTATTTCGGATTCCTCTATTCCATCTAAGCATAGCTCAGTTTACTGTCATCATCATTTCTATGCTGTCCTTGAATTTACTACATAACGCTATTTCTATTTTCGAATAGGACCAAAGTAAATGTACAGTCAACATTTAACAATTTTCGCTTGCAGGGGCGTAGCAAAAATCGTGTGTACTCAAAACTTCAACGAGGGGTCTTGTGGCCACTTTATGCCCACATTCGTTCATGGCAAAAACCCTGGGAGGGGTCCAGGGATCGAACTCCTTACTGCGCAAGCTCCGGGAAAATTAGTACCCTTTTTACTGTTTAGGAATGAGTTTGTGTCTGTGTTTCACAAACATTTCTCACAATGAGTATTTTCCCTATTTTTTGCCTTTTACAAATCCGATGTCTACGCACCTGTAAATTGTGTATAGCTTGCTATTATCATGACATGTAAACGTTTATATGAATAAAAAAAGAAAATATCAGAGGGATTCTATGGAAATAATACGGTTGAGATAAACGTTTATATTCTTCTTATTGTTTGTCTATCATTTAAGGAATCTATATAATAATAATTTAACGTATAATATTTTATATGTATTTAACTTTTAAGAAACTAATTTATGAATTACCGTGTGTGGCTTCATATCACTGAACACCAATTCTGTAAACCCACAAAAACCTTATATTAGAAATAAATGAAAATTTAAGTTATCAACTATAAGCTTCACATACTATTAGCATCAGAGTATCTCAGTTTCATTTGAGGATTATGAGGTTTTCAGAATTATAAGTTTCTTGTTTGATCTTAGATGAAAAGGCTATAGTCAGTCTCGGATAATTTGTGACACGCAACGGTATAGCTTAGCAAATGTTTTATAGGTAAGGACACGGCCAGCTTAGCGTGACATTTTGGTATAAAGTGCACACCGAGAAGAATGTATGCATCTGTTTCATTCAAATGACATTACATTCATACTTTTATAAGTCTTTCTGGCGTAAATGGCACAAAGCATGTCTGAAGCATTTACGTCTTTAGTGTGAAGTGTTAAATTTATATATGAAGTTGTGAGGATGTATCATAACAGCAAAGGAGTAAGAAAGGATAAACAATGCTTAGTGGAATGTATGACAATCCAGGTAAAGACTAATCGTAATGTTTATGTGGACTTTGAATAGTAAAGGTAAGCAGATTGTTTTTGATTGATATCCCGTGGATTGCTCTTGCTTTACAATTAGTTTTATTACGCAACTAAATTGCGTATGGTATATTTTGAGAAATTTATTTTCCCCAAAGTTATATAATACATCGCTATAAATACATGGACATAATTGTGATTGAAACATTTTTTAGATCAAAGCCGTCTATTTATCTTTAAATCTCGTCAGCAGGGGATTGAAGTATAACTTATGACTGAATCACTCGACAAATGTTTGATGTGATTTTAGAAAGATTTATTGATAATGCTGATGTTGGTGTTTCATTACAAATTAGTTAACCTTACATTATTAAAGAGCCCTGAATTAACAATGTGTGATGTAACATGTTTCTGCTAAAACTGTAACTCTTAAACGTCTGAGGAAAAAAAGAATGCCAGCAAAATCAAGTTACGATGAAAATTAATTACTCTAATTATATTTGCACTGACATGCTTCCCTGGTGTAATTAGGTTTAAAGTATATCGATACTGAACCATTAAAATAACTTCAATACTTTATTAGAGTGACACCCAGTACTCTAGAAACGAACCTTTAAACACACTAAAATGCACACGAATAGTTTCGGTGTAAAACTAAATAAAATCAAATGAATTATGAACTTAGTACTAAAGTGTAATTCAAGTATGTATTCATCCCAAACATAAAAGTCGCCGTGATCATGTAACAAAATTATAAACAACTGTTTGATGAATAAACAAACACAATTTCATGCCTTAATGACCAATAATATTTGATGTAAGTTAGTGATGTTGCGGGTACGGGAATGAAGTAATTTTTTAATCTAGTTTGAGGAACTTCTGGTGTATGTAATTTCGGGTTATGTCCGTATGATGAGTGCAATGTCATGGTTTAAAGTTGTGTAGGATAAGAGATAATCTTTTAATTACGATAAAGGTAGTTTCCAGCTGCGTATCTAGCGCACTCTGTAAAGATTTATCCATGTGAATATAGCATAACTGAAATAAAATTGGGGCAGAAAGAGTAGGAAATGAATCAGATTCCGGGCTTCAGCTAATATCCTTGGTTGACCACCTGAACATACACGGTGCTGATATCTATAGACTTATTTGAATTATAAGGAATTATACGTCGTTTGTGATTCGGAGAGACTGTCGCATGTTGAAGGTAACGATTTTCTGTAATTATCCTAAACTGAACAACCGGTAGGTGGTCCAAACACTAAAACGGTTTTTATTAACATTCCCGGAGGTTTGTTGGAAATACCATAAATCACACTATTAAATGGCAGATGTTTTAGAATGTTAATTTAGCAAATGAATTAATCAATTTGAATTCGTCCGGATGAAAATATGTTAAACTATTATTATTATAATCTATGAACATCTTTGGCGACTGATTCTTTAAATGCATTTAAAGTACCCCAGAAATGATGAAAAAGACAGAAACATTATGCTTCCATGACTTTGGTTTCATATCGACAACAGAAATACCGGAAAAAACATTATAAATGTACTTTTTATAGAAAGCTTATAAATATAAATTTTAATAGTTGAATAAAAAAGCTGTAATTATAAAATGCATGTAAACAAAAATTTAACATGATACATCATATTATGATATGTTAAAATCATTTCATATAGAAATATTATTGTATTATTATCATTTCACAATATTATAAACATAATACCAAAGTTATAATGCTCAAGACGATATCGTTTCTGTCAATTAGACTTCATCAATTGAGGTCAATTTGAAAAGTATGTGTATTTTCTAAAGATAAAGTGGTATCATACAAGGCCAAATAATATCACTAAAAGTATAGTCGAAATCCGTCTAAGAGTAACCACTGTAAAAAAATGACTATCTTAGCTTTAAACAAATTTCGAATTTAAATGGTGTTAATAGTGCCAAATATTACTTTAGTATAAGATGAACAGTTGGTACCGAAATACCAGATACTAGGTTTGTGTATAAGTGTTGTCTCATTTTACGAGACATCTGAAACATCCATTCATGTTTCATGTCTGATAACAAACAAATTCAGTTTATGAATCCAACTATGTGCACTCAGCGGCAACTATGATTTTGGAGTTTTATATTTGCAGGTATGTGAGCTAATTTATTGTATGTAAAAAGGTTAACATTGACAACAGTTTTTGTGATTTCTTCTACTTTGTCAAGTTATTCCAGACAGTTAACCTGATTAGAAATAGTTATGCTAGAGGAGTACTGAGATTGAATTACATACTTTCATATTCCAGAGTCTCATGAAATATATATGTATAGAGTATATGAAAATTTTGCATATGGGATCTGATATAACTAAAACATTAAATAGCTTTCCTATCAGAAATTGACAGAATCAGAATGTATGACAATTACAGTCATGAGGAGCTCAATGGAGAGCCTTATATATATGATGAAGGTTTAAGTAAGATCTGACATCAATAATATGTACAATACTTAAGGATATTATATACATAATGCCATGATAGTTATGGTTTTGTAAAAAGACCAACACAAATTTTCAATACGATCGTTTCTATGCCAGGGCGTGCACAACATATGAAAATTTCATATACAGAGGTAAACTACTCACTGACAAATTATTGACACAGGGATATCGAAAACCGCGTTTAATGTCAACGTTCCGCTAATTTTACGGTCGGTATAATAGTCTTGTTTGCGACTACTCTGTTTCACTAAGTGAAATATTGAGTTGCCTTTTCGTTTGCGGTTGTTGAGACGTCTGTACCAATTGTGACGAGGATAAACTTCTCACTTGTTTCATTGGACTTGACTGTGGGCTCACGGCGGGTGTGACCGGTCGACAGGGGATGCTTACTCCTCCATGGCACCTGATCCCACCTCTTGGTTTCCAGAGGTCCGTGTTTGTCCATTTTTACCGGATTTGTATCTATGTCCTGGACATTCTATTGATTTATACTTTGGTATCTGAAATTTTTATATTCTATCGATTAGACTTCATCAGTTGATGGCAAATTAAAAAGAAAGATGCTAAATGCTATACATAAATGCATTGCCAAAACTAACGTAAAAGATCTAACATGAGTAGGAAATGCAACTACTGTAAACTAACATAATTCGACAACTTCATACTTCTGAAATGACATCATTCGATAATTTTACACTTACATCTGAAATAAATAGTAAATATAAAAACTATACACTTAACTTTGACACAAGTAGGACTCTTGACAACTTAACATTTAGATTTGACGCCAATAGTATATTCGACGTGCTTACCGATAGAAATGACGGCAGCAGTTCAATCTAAAGTTTTACATTTAGAATTGACATCACCAGCGTATTCGACAACTTGCACTTAGATTTGTAAACAGCAGTACACTCGACTGCTTTACACTTAGATTAGACACCAGCAGTACAATCGACTGCTTTACACTTATATTAGACACCAGCAGTACACTCGACTGCTTTACACTTAGATTAGACACCAGCAGTACAATCGACTGCTTTACACTTAGATTAGACACCAGCAGTACACTCGACTGCTTTACACTTAGATTAGACACCAGCAGTACACTCGACTGCTTTACACTTAGATTAGACACCAGCAGTACACTCGACTGCTTTACACTTAGATTAGACATCAGCAGTACACTGGACTGCTTTACACTTAGATTAGACACCAGCAGTACACTCGACTGCTTTGCACTTAGATTAGATACCAGCAGTACAATCGACTGCTTTACACTTATATTAGACACCAGCAGTACAATCGACAAATTCACAGGTAGAATTGTCACAATCATGTGCATTAGCGGGTTTTAGACTTTTAAAATATTAAACATGATTTTAGATCAATAAGACACTCGACAGGCATTCTTATAAGTTTGACATCAATAGAACACTCGACCACTTTCACTTACAGTTTACAAAAGTAGAAAAATTTAAATTCAGGTTTGATGTCAGTGTAACATTTGATAACTTCTTACACGACATTTGATAAAAGTAGAAAAACTCTATAACTTTATAGCGAGGATTTGACCTAGGAAAAATAAATAATAGCATTCCAATCAAGACCTAAAATCACACCACTAGTCAGAGTGATCGTTCTTAAAGCAGGGTTTGACCCAGCGTTAGAAGGCAATTTCAATATCATAAATTTTTTCACAAATCCCTAATTTTTGTTTGATACATGCTACTATCTACGTTCGTATTCCTGAGATATTCCCACAAGCAAAGTGTCATCGCTAACGAACAAATATAAATGTCTTATGCCGTAGATTTTCGTGGCACGTTGATGTAGACGTCTCACCTTTCAAATCTTTTAAAATACCGAACAACTTTTTTCAGATTTTTTTTATAAATAAAGCAATCCTTTTAATTCCCATGAATGAGGTATGTTATAATTTGTATATCTTTTTAAATCTGTTTTTCGAATAATCACGTAGAACAAACCCACAGCATATTTTCTTATCGATGAAGGATGATATGTACAAAGATATGATGTACCTTTTGCTAATGACCTTTTCATGCTAAGTGTTCAACAAACCGATTAGGCAACATTTGCGTGTTCTTTTGTATAATGTCGTAATATGGCTTTGGCGTTGACGGATACAGATTAAAAGATTAAGTTGAGAAAAAGTTTTTCGACGATAGATGTGCAACACATTTATGCATTTCTTCTGTGGATTAAGTGGCCACTTAAGAAACAAGTCGCGCCTGCTGATAGTTTGACAATGTTGATTTCAAAGTTTGCTGGTAGGTATATTGTGATAAAAACATATAAAGATCAAAGTAGTGTGTAGGTGTTGGCAAAGTGACATTCTCTCTCTCTCTTTCTCTCTCTCTCTCTGTCATATAAAGATCAAAGTAGTGTGTAGGTGTTGGCAAAGTGACATTCTCTCTCACTCTTTCTTTCTCTCTCTCTCTCTCTCTCTCTCTCTCTCTCTCTCTCTCTCTCTCTCTCTCTCTCTCTCTCTCTCTCTCTCTCTCTCTCTCTCTCAACATTAGCAAAATTGTTAAGTCCCACTTTCTTGTACTGATTGTATATTATAATTTTGATTGTGTAAGGCAGTGATTCTTGAACAAGACAAGATTTTAATCCGTAGCTGATTTCCATTTGAGGTTCCCGGTGGAAGAATTGACTTGGCACTTTAATATTTTGACACTGCTAAATATTCGACTTGAACGTAATATCAACACCAGTGTGTTACTGGTACAATTACTTTAAAAAACAATTAACATTACATTGTTGTTAATCGGAGGCCATCTCATATATTTGTGTATGTAATTAGAAATCTATTCATACGACGATGACTTTATCAAACAGATTTAATGTCCATACAGCAGTTATTGAAAAAGTGCTAATATAACACATAGAAAATAACAAAGGAGTACATGAATATCGCATTGACGGCTTTAGAGATTTAAGCGATTACTCTTTAAGAATTATTTGTATAATAATGGACTTGTATTTGTTAAAGAAGAGGCTATTTCAAACAATATTAATTGTGTACAAGGTAGCCTTACTTATGAATGAAAATATTTGAACAAATAAACAACATAAATTAACTCTTAATTGAAATTCACGGTGTTACCTGATAGAGGTTGTTGAGTTGTATGTAACAATTGTTACGAGAATTTCTTCCTCACCTATTTCATTTGAATTTGACTTTGGACCCGCGGGCGACTGTGACCGTCAACAGGAAATTCTTACTCCTCCATGCCACCTGATCCCACCTGTTGATTGCCAGAGCTCCGTATTTGTCTAATATTCACATTTTGTAGATTGTATAATTCATAATTAGGACCATAATAAATCTTGAATTACCCTGCCGATCAGCCAAAAATTAAAAGGTTGATTACGAAGGTGTTAAATATAATTGAACAAAGAGAAAACGGCAAATCTTGGGGACAGAAGTGAGGACCAAGAGCTAGAATATTTATGCATATACCTTTTAACTGTCACAAATGTTTATCGAACTTAAGGTTTACTCTAGAAGGCGTTCTTTGATAACGTTTTTTCGCGTAATTATATGTCTTGGTAATTACTTTTAGTTGAACTAGTTCCATCGAATAAAAATATTTCAGATACATATAACCAAAATGTGTCATTGAAAATGTTTACAGAGAGAGTTTTATATAAGTTAAAAACAACTCACACAGAAATAACATTCACCCAATGTTATTTTTGTTTTTAGGTGGGGAGGAGGAAATCTTTATAATAATATTAATCGATGACTGATATATTTAATACTAGAGAGACATTTATATGTTGACAAATATATCATCATACCATCTTTACACATTCCAGGATTTGCTTAAATGGTGTTCTAGATATTAAAAAGACAATGATCAGATGTAATCGTTTTCTGTTGATTGTAATACAGTTAATAACGTGTTATATATATAATGATTGATTCTTTACTACTGCAATTCTTAAGATGGCATCATAGACTAGCACAATCAATGCATTTTTTACATTATACACGATCATTTATATATTTGTTTACAATATACACGATCATTTATGTATGCGTTTTTTACAATATACACGATCATTTATTTATTTGTTTACAATATACACGATCATTTATATATTTGTTTACAATATACATGATCATTTATGTATGCGTTTTTTACAATATATGCGGTCATTTGCGTATGCGTTTTTTACAATATACACGATCATTTATATATGCATTTACAATATACATGATCATTTATGTATGCGTTTTTACAATATACACGATCATTTATATATGCGTTTTTTACAATATACACGATCATTTATATATGAGTTTTTACAATATACACGATCATTTATATATGCGTTTTGTTTACAATATACATGATCATTTATATATGCGTTTTTTTACAATATACACGATCATTTATATATGACTTTTGTTTACAATATTCACGGTCGTTTATATATGCGTTTTTTACAATATACACGATCATTTTTATATGAGTTTTTACAATATACACGATCATTTGTATATGCGTTTTTTACAATATACACGATCATTTATATATGCGTTTTTTTACAATATACACGATAATTTATATATGCGTTTTTTTCAATATACACGGTCATTTATATATACCTTTTGTTTACAATATACATCATCATTTATCATTTTATGTACAGTGGAACCTCTCCTAAAGATTACCTCGATTAGAAGACCACCCCGCATTTAAGACCGGAAATATTAAACCTTTTGCGAATTTCTTGATAATTATTAAATAAGTCCAGATCCTCTTCTAAGAGACAACTTTGCTAAACAGGCCAATTTGAGTCGGGCAGTTAGATGGTTTGAATATTATGGCTCCTTTGTATTCATCATCATAGTTTCTACCCACAGTAATAGTTATATCTAACTTTTCGTTTTATTTTTTATACCTTATTTAGGATAACTGCAATTTTGTGAATGTTGATGGCAATTGATACACATATGACGTCATTTCAACAACAGATTGTTCTTTGACGTCATTTCCAGGAATCTGTATCATTTTTCAGTCCAAATTTACAGGATGCATTTATGGTGAAAAGCTTTATATTGTTTCTTTACCAGATTTCTGACTTACTAAAGTACATTATTCATATGTCTGTTTGTTTATGCAGAGACTTGTCATTCGCGGTGTAAGGTTGCAGATGGAAAAGTATAAATAACGAATTTTCTGATCTATCTTACGGGCTGTCGACCACTTTTTTCCCATATGTTCATTTTTCATTCTTCAAACACTTATTCCCTGCTGTGTTCATCTTATTCTACTAATAGGAACAGGGAAACTGTAGAGAAATATATATCATATCTGTTTTAGTTATTGACGATATGAGTAGATACTTCTCCCAGAATTTTATGTCTGCTTCCTTTAAATATATCTGAATTAGAATCTACGTATCTGATTAGATCTAGGAACCTGTTATCAAGGCCAAAGTAACAAGATGCTGTCAAATCAGACTGTTGATCAAAATAACCTTCAAGTGTTACAATGAAAAATGATTTCTGTATAATACACAATGATCGTCGATTAACCTGTTACGGATAACAACGGTATCAGGAGGTTGATAAAGTTTACCTCCGTATAAGAGTTATAAGATGTATAAACTGAGCTAAATTCTGCACTGATTTGATTAGAATACAATGTCACTATCATACATTTTCACTCTAACATGCAATGTTAACATGTTTTGTCACTCATACATTTTCCCTTACATGTAATGCCACTCATACATTCTCTCTTACATGTATCGTCACTTATACACACTACTAACATGCAATGTTAACATGTTTTGTCACTCATACATTTTCCCTTAGATGTAATGCCACTCATACATTCTCTCTTACATGTATCGTCACTCATACACACTGCTAACATGCAATGTTAACATGTATCGTCACTCATACATTTTCCCTTAGATGTAATGCCACTCATACATTCTCTCTTACATGTATCGTCACTCATACATTTTCCCTTAGATGTAATGCAACTCATACATTCTCTCTTACATGTATCGTCACTCATACACACCACTAACATGCAATGTTACTCTCATACACTTTCCCTAACATACGTTATCACTATTGTGCATTTTCACTACCATACGTGTTCAATAACATACCATTTCACATACATGCAGTGTCACACTCATACATGTCCATACGTTGTCGCTATCAAACTATTTCACTTACATGCATCTTCATTAGCATGCAATGCCACTAACATACAACGTCATACTCACACATTTTTAATTTGTTGTCACTCTCATACAATTTCTCCAACCTACATTTAAACTAACATAAGATGTCAACATTACAAATTTTAAATAACACACATTTTCTCCTTTCTATTCGAGAATCAGATATGTAAATATCCACGTCTATCTTTTAATTCCTTGTCAAAATTAATCCTATAATGAATAGAGAATCTCAGAAAATATTTGTACCGTTCAGTGATAAACCGTTTCTCGTAATGTCAGATAAGTGTGTTTGTGATGTATTAATTTCATCATCAGACTTTCCTGGAGCCAGATCATTGTACGTGCTTGGCAAAATCTATGATTTTGTGTCATGTATGACATGTGTGTGAGATAACATTATCCGAGACGTTGATGTACACTTCAGTACCGTTTTGTTCAAAAGTTTTATCACGTGGTTCATTGTTTGTTCTTTAGATGTCTAAACATAATACTTTTTACTTTTAGAATGACGTCACTATTTGTCCGTGGTAACTTTAAGCATATATACGTTTCTGTAATATTTATCTTACAGGGGCATGCGTGTCCAAGTGGGTTAGGGCATCGCGCTTTGAACCATGAAGTCATTCACTTCTGGTCAGCGCAAGTTGGAGACCCAATGGAACCTAAGCTGATAAAGTTCCCCAGTTTACTTGCAGAAGGCCAGTGGTCTTTCCCTGGGTTCTGTGTAACCTGATTCTCTCCTCAAACATTAAAACTGGGACGCTACCATATAACTGAAAAATTGTTGATTGTAGCGTAAAACACTATTTAAAATTCAAATTCAAATAAACTTTTATCCCTTACAATGGTCCACGCTAAAACTTTGAGAATACTCTCAGCCATGAAAGTATTCTTAACTGCTCAACCAATCACACTTAAGGATTAGCTAGAACCTCATACTTAAGTAATTCTCACATTTTGATCACGTGAGAATTTGTTGTTATCACATATGACACATAACTTTCACGTAGAATGATTAAGCTTGGCAGGGAAATAGTTTTTACCTAAATTCATTTTTTAAAGATTCATTTAAAAGCTAATTATTAATCACAGATCTTCGATTCATGAACATATATTTCGGTAAAGATAAACAATTCTGTAAGGCTTTTCGTATTCGTACAACGAGTGATTGGTGGTAAGGCTGTGTAGCTATATACTATTAATTTTTCTCAGTACTTTTACAAAGGGTTGCGTATAGATCATGATAAGCCTCTTTCCATGAATATTTGATATCTAAACAGAATGCTCCAACTTGTCAGTCATCTATGCTTCATGTTACCGCAAAAAGAGTATATCAAAGGTATGTATTAATACAAAAACATTCATTTCTGATCAGATAATGTACTGATTTACAGAGGAGGAAGAATTTATTTACGATAGATATAATTAAAAACAGTTTTATCGGCTTCTTTACTTGAACATTTATTTGAACATAAAGCTATCTCTTGAATAATATATATTGTTTGTGTAAAGTCTTAATATGATATAAAATCTGTAATCTGACTTGAAACAGGTATCATTAATTACATATGATTTGTATCATTCTTAAGGTATACAGACAACTCCGAAGTTAGCATACCACGACCAAATACGTCTGTTTGGTAAAGAATACTGCAACATTTTGTTTTATTTCAGATGTATTAAAGCATCAAGAGTATTTTTAAACCACAGATCTATATCTGTAATAAACTGCATTTCCTTTTCTGAATGCATTCCCGCAATTATATTGTAATATATGTGATACACATGTTCATATTAAGGACGTTTTCACCTTAAGTCAGCTCGGGTTCAAGTAAAATTGAAGAAGTATCAAACAATAATCAAAACTCAAGTCCATTATAACACGACGAATTAGATGTGCAAATGGTCTCAACATGAAGGACAATTACGAATCCCAAACGGGATAAGATCAGGTATCCGGAAGGAGTCAGCGTCTTCTGCTGGCTTGCCACACCTGTCGCAAATGCTCCATGGAAACCTTTCTAGTTCGATGAACAGGTCTAATTCGGTAAAAAGGTCAAGTTTAAGACTAAAGGTTTCTAGTTTATTTACCGACTACCTCTCGGGGAAAGTTGTTAATATTACTTGTAGACGACCGATTGTATTTCGTTCATTCATGGTAACCAGGTTTTCTCTGCCAATTTTTAAAGTGCCCTCATATATACATAAAGATATTATGTGTCATAAAACACAAGTGCATCACACACGGCGCATGCACATACATAACTGTAAATATACTTTTTTTTATATTCCGCCTGCTAACATTGTTAACCGACCATAAGAAAAATCACATTTGATATATGATGTCACAATGAAATACATGACGTTATAGACACAACACTCTAAAACTTTTCCATAACATATGTTTTAACATTACAAAAGCAGCCAGAGCATTTCAGAGAAATTGGAATAGTTAAGTGTAATTATGAAGAGAAAAGAATATATATTAAATTTTGACTGAGTCGTCCGTTTTTCGCATGAGAGCGTATCTTTTTATATACAATCCTCAGTACATGTACTTGTCTGCTTTGCTTTATACTACGAATACACGTATCCCCTGTACTTGTGTTCCTCTGCAAACATCTGACAAATTTCCCCTCATTATATATTTTTATGTAGGTAATCAATATTGTTCTCATGTAAAAGTACACGATATACTTTTTTTGTTGAGTTCTTAGTGTTGTAACTACTTTTGCATCAACTCACATTGACAAACATGCGTATGGTCTTGATCGTTCTAACTTATCTAGATGTAGAGAAGTAATGCGCTAACAATTTTGAGCTATTCGTATTTTTTTTTGTTTTGATTTTTTTCTGTTTGATTGCTGTTTTACATTCCACAAATAATTTTTCACTTATTGGAAGATGTCACCAAATGTATGCGACATGCTACACATTTTGGCCGGTGCTATGAACTGACGCCATGGCAGTGATGGTACGTTAAGCTGTCTTCACGCCTTCAGCGACACGGGACCACGGGTCTCTTTCGAATGATTCCCTGACATGACCACATTTCACTAGAGATGCCTATCGCTTAGCGAAAGAACATCCATTACCATTTTAAAGTCTTTGGTATAAGGTATTGAACCTAGGACCTGCGGTTTGCGAGTTTAACGCACTACCACTAGACTACAACATACTCAGTCTGGGAATTTATATCCAATTCCTTCTTATATATGAAGATATCAAATGCATAAAACAACTTTTTAAAATATAATCATCGTTGGGACAAATTTTCATGTTTTCCATTTATCTCCATTTGTCCGATAATAGTTGTTAAATCGTTTATACCGCTTGTGATCAGAATTCAATCTTCATTTGATGTATATTCATTTTTGTCTGTGGACCCACATCGGGTGTCACTGGTCTGCAAGGGATGAGAAATCGTCTCCAGGGCATGTGACTCCACCTCTGAATTTCCAAAGGATCCACACTTGTTCAATATTCATCATATAAATGTATTGTTATTTGGACTACCTAATATTTTACACAATATTCTATTGTTTAACATTTTACGCTCCAAGATGAAATGTGTCTTTCAAACAATATCCCAGGATGCAAACCGAATGTTGTGATCTAGGAGGAGAGCGTTCGACTTACAAAAGGAAAGGAGTCGGATTCGATTTCTTTCACAAGATCATGCTTATGACTTTAAGAGATGTAACGACTTTTGATTCAACAAGCTTTGAAAACCATGGGTCTTCCGGTTGAGCCCGATACCAATTGCAAAAATGGAAAACTAAGGCTAACGACTCTAAAGTAAGCACTGACTCCCTTTTAGCGATTGTATAAACAGAAACGATCAGGAGAAAGCACGTGGCCCAACAGACTTTACATTAATAAATCAATTATTGCTGGCACGTAATGTCATTATAACTGCTATCAGCAACGAACGTCGCATCAGTATCTAACGAGTACACTTGTTATTAAAGAGAAGTGAAGGTGTAACATATGGGGGTTCAGACGTTAGACAGTTGCATGTTTGATTCCATTAATTTCTGGACAGATGTGATGTATTGAAAACCTTCTTTTCCGTGCATAGACAGATTTTCCATTTTATTGAAGACAGCGACAAATAACAATGTTTAAATTTAATCTTATCATATAGATCTAGTTAAGAAATAGGTGTTAATATCTAATTTTAAATGACAGTGTTACAACTTGTATTTGGCTAGGTTTAAAGCGTAATAATTTTTCTTGCTATGTCTTCGAATTCTATCTTGGCATTTGTCAATATGTGTATGTGTTTTTCCTTATTTCCGATGTTTAACACGGTTTTACATCATCTATATGATAAGAGTACATATGCTTTCATCATATCTGTGTTCTATGTAGGCCATGGATAAAAATACAAGCAAACTGTCTAACCTGCTGATAAGGGAATCTAAATTCGTTTATGTTACGTAGAAATCATTGTGTAATGAAATCATCGATTAAGTATAAAACAATCATTTTCTAGGCTAATCATATTCATAGTAGGAAATTGGAATGGTGCTTGAACAAAACAGAAAACCAAATGTATAGATCAGAACTTATACTATATATATATATAGATGTGTTTACACGGTCCATAATTTTGTTGCCCTCCATTAGTTCAATCTTTACTGCTGCAACAGTTGAATGGCTTTTCTGATTTGTTTTAAAACTTATAACTAATTTACTAACATAAATTACTATCTTTATTGCCCACATCGTAAGAATATAAAACTGATTAACAAGCTCCCAAATATAGCCTCCAAGACAATATACTTTTTCCCTGCTTTTACTCATTCTATATCCTCCCCCCTCTTTGGAAGCTTTTGCTTTTTCTGATTTATGTAACGATTGTAATGCTATTAGTGAGACTGGTACTAAAACATATAATCGAGGCAGGGCAAACACAAAAGGTAATAGATGTTATAATTAATTTATTGTTTTGGACTAATCACACTTGGTTGCCCTCTCGTGTTCAAAAAAGTAGGTGGATGGATGCATGTTTAAGTGTGTCTTAAAGAAAATGGAGTCTTGGCTATAACACACATTAATGTAAGGAATTAATCGGTGATAAAGTGGAAGTGTAGACACACATTTAGAATTTCCAATTCCGGAAGGACTTAGCAGTTCAAGGAAATAAAAAAGCTCGGACACATTTGCGATAGTAAATTTGTCATCTGTTATTTATTTCCTGGGAAATATGTCGGCTTTAATGATCGATTTTGTCTCTACTCAGTCAGAAGTTACTGACGGTGCATCGACAGTATTCAACGTTTATACGATAGGAATGCATCAAGAATCATAAAAATCGAACAGAAATATTAAATGATGTATTCCTACTCATTTCTCTTGTTTCTCTGTTGAGACTATTTATGCTGTGCTGACCTATGACGAAATGGTTGAAATTTGCGTTATTTTAAAAATTAAGACTTAAAGTCACATACAGCCTGCATTTCTTTAATTTGAAAAGTTTATGTCTCTACGTTATATATATATATATATATATATATATATATATATAATATATATATATATATATATATATATATATATATATATATATATATATATATATATATATATACATATATATATTAAAACCTGCTATAGCAAACACCTCTATATAAGGATTACCTGTTTATAAAGGTCAGCTCTTTCAAGTCCCTTGACTGCACACTTCAACTAAATTGAACCTATGTATAAGGGTCACCTGTACATAAAGGTTAACACTTTCTTGTCCTTTGGGTTGCCCCTATATACAGGTTTCATTATATATATATATATAATATATATATATATATATATATATATATATATATATATATATATATATATATATATATATATATATATAAAATTTTATACCAGTGTAATAAATGTATCATATACCTGAATAACTGTCTACTTTCATCATAGTGTTGCATTAGGCAATATCGCAATGAGATGCGTACACCAGTGGCTTACAGTGAAAATTTAATCTGGCAATAAGAACATGGGCCTTAACGTGACCTTTTCAGAAAACAAAAGTTACTGGTACATTATTGTCTTCCTGTTTCCATATCATGGCATGTAAGCTAGGGGAACCTGCAGCCGCCGATACTAAAATGACATCTGAGATACAGAAAATAACACTTTGGCGACATGTATGTGGCTCGTGCGACATGTAACAATGTTTGGTGGCAGTTTTCTATACGACCAGAACATGTTGAAAAGTATTCATTGTAGTAATGGCGTAATTTTATATTTACAATTAACCTCATTTGATACTGTCACTGGCTTCTGTCAAAATATGTAATTACATTCTTCAGCTGTAAGTTATCTCAGAATTAGCACGGCCTGAACTTGATTTATCTGTGTTAGAAGCAATTGGCTGTCGATCATTTGATCAAATTAGTATTATAGTATAGAACTACTGTTCGTATAACAATCGCAATTTTGTTAAAATTGTATCGCATCAAACATTTTGTCAATGCATGCATACCATGGGAAGGACAAATAAGAGTGCATTGAGATTAATTGTTGCATTTTCCATTATATTTCGCTTGCACACATTTACAGTTATATATCAACACTATCTATAATGTTAAGGGGGATTTTGAGCCAATATCAGAGAAACATTTTAGAATTATTACAAATATCTAGAATGAACTCCTTTTGATGTAAACGTATTATACAAATACAGAATCTGAATCGATCTTTCCACGGAATTTTATGAGACGATTTTTATCACGATAGTTTTGATCTCAATATATTACGTCTGCCGACATCATTTGATGTGTATAACTTTTGCTATTTCGCTAGATGTATGTGTGCTATACATTTTGAGATAACATTATACATAATATTTAAATACTTAATTAAAAAATGCTAATTTTAGGTTTAAGGATGATCTACTGTTTTATTACGTCGTAGATACATCAGGGGATACAACAATTTTGATATTGTCAGATTTTGCAGAAAATAAGTATAAAGAGGTGTTTGGATGATATTTTTTATGAATATAGCAATTGGGTATGGTAGCAAAATAAAAGCCTGTCAAAATTTGATATTGTCCGACTTTCATGAAAAATGGTACTTTGGGGTATTTTCATATAACGAATTCAATGGCTGATGTTATGAAAGTTTCCGTTGTCATGGTAACAAAATAAAGGCCACTTATTGGTCAAAACAAAGATATTTTCAGATGATGCTCTTTATACCATGTATTTCTCTAATAAGAGGGGGAACGTTCGACTCGCAAATACAAGGTATATGGTTCGATTACGAGACCATACCTGAAACTTAAAACATATCGTCGAGCAAGCATGACACGTAAAGAAATCTTCTATGGTGTCGACAGACAGAATAGGTTAAACTGGTATTGTCCCCAACTCTAGTGACATCTCCATCTTCGAGGGATATAAACACCATCAAACTAAAACAAGGAATAATATTGCATCAATACTCTGACAATGGGACTAATTCATGTACCACGTGATACCCGCTAACGTTTGTGCGGGACTATTGTTTCTATTACTGATGGAATGACGCTAGCAGACTCATAGTTACGTTCCATCATCATTGGAGATGCTAGTACCACATAAATGTTATCGGTTATCACGTGGTACATGAATTAGTCCCATCAGAATGACTTGAAGCTTGATACCGGTATTTTGCCAACTAATGGTACATTCAAAACAAACTGACGGACAGACCATCAGCTTTGGAGACATAAAATATATGCAAATTAGGGGCAATATAAACTGGATAATTTACATTAACTTTTGTGATGTTTAATCACGTCCATTACAAATGAACATTTCTCAAGTTACATCTGAAGGCTCAAGCTATTATTTTGATTGACGGCTTAAACAATACAAATATATACACCATATCAACGCAAATATAATAAAGAATTTATTCCTTTATTTCTTATACGATATATCAATGCAATTAGGTGCATTATTGACATGACATGCATGAACTATATTGTTGCGAACAGTGGTTATGATATATTTGATCCGCGATGTCCAACTTCTACTATCGGACCGATCGTATTGTTTTTCGTGCTGATAAAAATAGTTAAGTGTTTGTTTGCTTCTCTATAGACCTCTAATTGGTTTACACCGGTTAATAATAGTCGCTGTCAGCAAAGTTTTTCCATTTATGCTAACGGTATTTCAGGCGCCACATGCGATGCGCAGTAGTGGATTTGCGACTATAGCCGATTTTCGCCTTTTGGTAAAGTTCGGTCGAAATGAGTGCCTTACGTTGAGATTTCAAATACACTGTACTTCTATTGGAAACTGAACTATTTCCTTTCAGATCACATCCATATAACATACCAATTATAAACATGTCTACACGAACACTCCTGGGTATCACATTGATATTGAGATAGTTAAAAACATTCATATTGTTAATTTGTTTTCCTCTTTTATTACCAACGAGAGTGTTCCCGAAAAATAAATGTGAGTTTGTCATGACAAAATCCGAAATCAGAATTGAGTGGTTACTTGAAGCTTTATGCTATGTTTGGTAAAAGCACAACTTAAAGCTGAACTAGGAAGATAAAAAGCTTTTGAACTTTTAATAAAGAAATGTGTGTTGAAAAAATGTTTTGAAACATTCCCACTTCATATCCCCAGGTAGCTGACATATTTGTAATTGTTTCTCCGGAAAATCAAGTCCCACAGGAGGTATAGAAGGCGGATCAGTTACATTGGTCGTCATTGTATATCTGTACTCGCAACGCGAGACGTGCGAAGTCTCAGAGGCTGAACAATACTCATCAAATGTTCCCTGAGTGTACTTTTGTGTATACCATGACTACAGAGGTTTCAACAGAAATATACATCTGTGCATCCAGTGAATGGGGGATATGAAGTAAGAATGTTTCAAAACATTTTTTTCAACACATATATTTTTCTATTAAAAGTTTTAAAAAGTTTAAAAGGTTTTTATCTTCGTAGTTCAGCTTTAAGTTAGTATTTCAAAGCTAAAATAGGTCAAGAAGCTTCGAAATATACCAGACCTGACACTTTGTAACAGCTTTTACAAAGGTGCTAGAATTGAAATTGAAATAAAAAAATGAAAGCCCTTCTTGTGAGTTATAAAACGTGACGAACATTTACCACGTGTAATAATTATCACTTGGATTAGTTCAAGTCTTAAGGTTACGACTGTATTTATAACTCTTGCCTACGCTTGCCGATATATTCACCTAAATTTCAACACAAACAGAGAGAGAGAGAGAGAGAGAGAGAGAGAGAGAGAGAGAGAGAGAGAGAGAGAGAGAGAGAGAGAGAGAGAGAGAGAGAGAGAGAGAGAGAGAGAGAGAGAGATTTTAATATCACGTCCCATATCAACGCAAGACCCGAGGGCTGATATGAGTTCGATGGTTGTTATTGGATTTGTTATGATTATAATAAAATTACTAACCATATTGTAACCAGACAAAACATAACGATCGTTCTATTTTCATCATATTATGCATTGGCTGGTCATTATCGAAACAACCTGCTTTCTCCTAGTGTCAGGTTGTATTTTTCATTTCATCAACCAACTTTCGTGTGTCTTCAGTTTGAATATTTCAGCTTAATTTTAATTTCCTTTCTCAATGAGGCAGTCCAGTTTTATAATCCTTTCTGATTGCATCAAGTACGTTCTCGCTACCAGATTACAATTTAACCTAGTTATTTTCAAAACAAATAATATAGCTCTACCGAAAGCCTCGTTCTGAAGCAGGTCATATGGATTGTAGTTATCGCATCCCTTGTACGAATAGTAAATTGTGAGCGTATAAAATGTAAGATATCATATTTAGTAGGAAGTGTATAATGTATTTCAACGTATATGATCTAATTGATTATTTGGTTACTTATTCAATACCATACCGATTACAGTTTTGTTTATTTTCCATTGTGCTGATGTTTGTTTTTATAATGACGTCATGTCTTAATAAACGTAAAAAATTACCAAATAACAACAACATGCATATCTCAGAAGTAAAATCGGTTGGTGTAATCAGCCAATTGGTGAGATAGATCAAATACACAAAAAATCGATTTTCAAATATATATTTTATACACTGCAGATGCACGCTAGCCCCTGCTTTGTCGTTAAATTACATTTGTTTACTATTTATCTATATTCAGATCAATTATTGTTTGTGTATTCAGAGCGAATAAAACACAATTACAGAATTATTAGGAATTAACACTTGACAATACATCTAAACTGATATTATAGACTTTAAACAGCACGAAACGAAACTACCTATCCTTCAGTGATTACCGTAGCATTTTGATGGAAGCAATGAGAAAAATGTATTTTCTCAAATTTTCCACTATTATTTTCATGTTTTTCTTTATCGTTGGATTGTGCGATTGTCTTTGTCAAGGTTGTAAAACGTTTATCGTTTATGGAGGTATTTAAGATTCCAAAGTCAATTCTATCACCGCGTAAACCATAGTTTATGATTATTTTGAACTGCATTGACCCTTAAGACTTCATGTTCGGATTTTTGTCCCACAGAACGTCATTTTTCTTTTTAATTATATTTCCAAATTTCTGGATGATGAATGAGGAACAGAAAAATACATATCAAAAACCTCACCGTGATAATGTACTTCTGTGTAAACTTTCAAACCAGCTGTAGGGGCCTTTGTGGCCATTAGCACGCGCTTTAAAACTTGAAGTTTCTCACTTCCTGTCAGCGGTCTGTGGGGCTGTGGTATCTTTCTGGATACATTGTAGCCGGGTTCTCTCCTCCACCATTACAAACTAGCCGGCACCATATAAATTTACTTGCGGAAGGCCGGTGGTCTCTTCCAGGGTACATTGTAACCGGGTTCTTTCATCCACCATTAAAATCTGACCGCCACCATATAACTAAATAATTGCTGAGTGTGGCGGAAAACAACATTCAAAATTATAAAACTGTAACCAGGTGTACATATATATAAGATATAAGAGTGCACTGTTATTAAGTTTGAAATATGATTTATCCATGTCATGAGAATAGTTGTTTCTTATTGTTTCACCAATACATACATTCCTCTTGCAACAAACTTAGAATGCCAATTGAAAATTCATTTGACAGGAGATAGATGATAGAACGTACAGTTTGAATTCCCGGAAGGTTCGTGTTTTTTTCAGGACTTTCCATAAAGCATTAATGTTTATTGCTCAATGTCCTATATAAATTGATACTACGGGATATGATATATGGGACTCTTTCCAAGGTTTTGACAGATGTCTTTTTACTACTTTCTGACATTTAACTATTCACCGCAGCCAATAAACTTTTAAAAGCTGTAACATATCCGGGTATTTCATGTACCATTATTATTTAATTCCCAATGCCGGCGTATATAAATATATACCATATTATATATCGTTTGGACTGTTTCCAAGGTTTTAGTATATTTTTTTTATTTGCATCCGGGTGATAGTTAAATGTGGCCGAATGCTTTTTCCAAGCAGTAACGTTACTGATTAACCCAGTATTCACTTACATTCACCTTGTAGTGCTATTTGATACGAACATGCATGTCACGTTTCTGTAGTTGATTAATTATTTGTTTTTCGTATATGTTTCTTCATTACATGGGTATGGCAGTAAAATATGAATATAGATTACTGTCAGAGAATGTTGAAGTATAATATCTCATGTATTTGGAAATATATTCACACTGAAAATATTGTCACTGTAAAGAAGTAACAAGTATTATTTTTTAATTATTGTAATAATAATAATAATAATAATAATAATAATAATAATAATAATAATAATAATAATTATCATCATCATCATGATCATGATCATGATGATGATGATGATCATCATTATTATTATTATTATTATTATTATTATTATTATTATTATTACTTTAACTATTATATGTAAAAGTAATACCGGAAATGCTTGGTTAAAGATACTGTAAAAATAAAAATCAAGATTAAATGTCACTTTGTATGGAAATCCAATTTTACACCAAAAAAAAACAGTATTGCGCCAAATAAAGCTAGACAAGTTTTATATTTACAACCAAGCGGTGCAATAAATTTCCATAAAACTTTTATTTGACATATAATTTAAACGACATGTCAGCTATAAATGTTAAGGTCAAGCTTGTTGCTTACTAAAACAGGTAACTCGTGTCCACTTCTTTTGATCGCTGGAGCCTTTACGTTAAACTTCTACGTTTACTCCCTCTAAATTTTTCACCGTTAATTAAATAAATACATTTTCAAAAGAGATATGCTAATTTTAGACATTTAAAAGTAACGTTAGGAATATTAATAGTTTGAATGTAGCTGTTTGTTCTGATTTAAAATTCAAATATGTGAGATAATGCAGGCCAATAAATTCTGTAACATCTCTCTTGGTATTATAAACATCAAATTGTGATTCATGGAAATGACTCCGATGTACCTACAAGAACAAGTTAAATACACCCACATATACAAACAAATAAACACGCGTAAACATATGCACACAACATGTACACACACAGACAGACAAACACATACAGACAAACACAGACACACAGAGAGAGACACAGTCAGACACACACTGACACACAAACTCTATATTGTACATACAAATATACAACTATAAACTCCAGCTGGTCGGTCCGGTTATTTGAGAAAAGCAGCGTATTTAATCACACGACATGTTTAAGATTATTTGTAATTTGATTTACTGATGCGAGCATACACAAAATTCTGAAGGCGTCAATCCTAGGTAAAATTTACGATATTTCATTTTCGCCAGTATTCATGAAGTCGATTGAACAGTCTGTTATATATCATATCAACAGGAACTATTGTGCAAATATGGAATATCAACTTCATATGTAATCTGAGCAACGCTATATAGGATAATATATATACATGTCAGGGTAACGATATTTCAGACCTTACTTAGATCACAATATAATATTAATATTTTGTTTATAGTCAATGTAGCATATTGATGGTTAAGACTTTTGTTTAGTCGTAAGGTATAAACAGATTAGCGTGCAAATATGCTTAGATACAAAAGCCATACCGGTATATGTAATACACCATTCTTTGGATATCAACAATCAAACTGTCAATCATTGTTAATGCGTTTATTATAAAAATGAGTATGTGCTTGTAACTAAGTAAAAATAGTACTGATATCAATTTCTCCAAAAATGAATCGCCTATTATGAAAAAAATGAAAATTTTGGATATAATTCAAATATGATACCACTTTTTCCTTCGGAAATATATCTTTATTAATTTCGAGCTCAACTGATAAAGTCATATTGACAGAAACGATCGCCTTGAGCATTTCGTAAAACTGTAACTTTGGTATTGTTAATAATATTTTATAGTTATCAGTTCATAAGAGAAAATACCAGACGTATGGCCATTTGTAAGTCCTCCTTGGAGCCTGATCCCATCTCTTGATTTTCTGTGTTTGTCTTTTAATCAGCATACTAACCTTTTGGCTAATGGACTTATATATGACTTATATCCAAACTTATGAAAGGATCCTTTTTTCATAATAGGCGATTCATCTTTAGAACGAGACAGTAGCTTTTCCAATTTGTAAAATGGAAAATGCAAACAAGTTGGTTATAATGTATGGGTTATTGGTGCTTTACTTAATTTATAGCTTTTAAAGTTCAAATTACACTGGAATGATAGGAATCTAATACACGACTGATAAGTAATCCTTTATGTTGCAATATACCGACAGTCCTACACGAGACTCAAAATAAATTATATTGCAGGTAGGAAAATCTTGGGGTAACGAAGCTAAAACTGTCTGACGCATCCCGACCATTCTATATTCACATCATTTAAAAATGGATTTTATCTCAGTAATGCACTGTTGTTCATAAACATCGCGTATAATTGCAATTTTTAAATTTAAACAACCGTATGTCACGTGCCATGCGGTAAAATATATTCTACCTGTAACTATTATACGCCTGTAAATATTCATGTAAACTTATGATACAGCTTAAATGATTTTGTCTCAGCCAAGAATTTCATGATGGAATTTATTTAAGTAAAAAGACATGCGTGGGAGTTATAATTTCAAACTCTGCTTTGAATTTTAATTGCCTTGTAACAGCTTAACAGCTTAAGTTTTATTTAAAATTTGTGCGTGGATTTTTATCACCATAGAAAGATGTTATGTGTGCTTAAAGACGCCTGCCTATACGGTGTATTTATTAAACGAAAATTATCACGAGATAAAAATATATCCTGGTCTTTTATAACATGTGCAATATATAAAAATCTCAGATACCAAAGTATAAATCAATAGGATGTCCAGGACATAGATACAAATCCGGTAAAAATGGAAAAACACGGACCTCTGGAAACCAAGAGGTGGGATCAGGTGCCATGGAGGAGTAAGCATCCCCTGTCGACCGGTCACACCCCGCCGTGAGTCCACAGTCAAGTCCAATGAAACACGTGAGGAGTGTATCCTTGTCACAATTGGTACAGACGTCTCAACAACCGCCAACGAAAAGGCAACTCAACATTTCACTTAGTGAAACAGAGTAGTCGCAAACAAGACTATTATACCGACCATAAAATTTGCGGAACGTTGACATTAAACGCGTCCCAATAAATGGTATAAGCTTTGCATGGGTACAGAAACAGAAACGGAACCAAAATAATATAGAAACGTATCTTTAACACCTCATTATTCACAGTTAATTTCATTACATATACGTTTGATAAACACCCACACAAAGTGAGCTACGTAGGTTTGCATTAATCTTCTCGAAGTTTTCACAATGTTTATGCGTTTCATAAAAGTCTTTTGTTTTTGAAGGATCGCTATTCATTTCTTTTTACTTTTGTTGCTTTCGAATACGGCAAATTGTGTCGATTTATATCTCACGTGCGATCGTAGTCGCAATATCTTCTGATTTAAAATGCTAGTTTTTATTTCTGAGCCTTGGATCTAAATTTCATATCTACCATGTATTTACACTTTGCCAATATTAAACAGAACTGCAAATAAATGTTAACTAGGGGCTTATTTTACTGTTAACATTTGTATTTGGTTGTATAAATAATGCGGAATTGAATAGCGACTAAATCTGTTTCAGCATTCAATTTCATTGCTATCCGATTGCTATTCGTCTGTTATCGTATATCCATTAAAATTTACGATGTGGATAAACAAAATAAATATTACTTTTATTACAAATGATTTGTGGGGGATGTATTAGATTTATATTGCAATTCCGATCCATTCGTTATCATTTTTTTTTGTTTCGTTTCCGATCTACTTCCGCTTTTAAAACATTTAGAAAAGAATACACATTTCGCTACATGGATAATTTTCTTCTAATTGACATAAACATTTGCATCTACGATACGAGCAACAACCTGTCGAGAAAATTTATGTAAACATATTAGCGATCTTAAATGAGGCGTCAACTGCAAGTTTCTTTCTTTTCCGTTCCTTTGTTTCAGCAGAGTATTTTACCATTAACGTCCCGATCACTAGTTACAATTTGTATCAACAAAGCGGGATAAGAACTCTAGCACCAAGAATGTATCATTTTGTCAGAATCTACATAATTTTTATTTCCTATTGTACATCACATAGAGGGGAAAGTGGAGAAGATAACGAGTGAGAGAGTACACAGAAGTTATGTCACAGGCTGTGCCATCGACCACAGCTATACATTATAATATTGTTGTATGGTAAACTGTGATGTCTAGAAAAGGAAATACACGTGTAGGCAGACAAGATCTCTCTCTCTCTCTCTCTCTCTCTCTCTCTCTCTCTCTCTCTCTCTCTCTCTCTCTCTCTCTCTCTCTCTCTCTCTCTCTCTCTCTCCGATTTTATTTTTACCTTTTAAGGTTCAAGGTGTAGTATGTTTTAGCTCCATTTATGGTCGTAGTTTGCCGCAAAGCGTCACACTGTCTCTTGTTTCCCCATGGGAAATCTCACAAGGATATATCTAGTTTAGGTTATGGACATATTCCTTATCTGTGTATTGATGGTGTTTACTAAGTTATTATAACAGAAAACAATGTAAGTTTTGACGAACTAAAATAGCAATTCGGACAACAAAGATAACGTTTACGTTAACGCTTTTTGTGCACAAAATAAAAACTTGTGCTCGTTGTATTCAGAAACGATGAAAATGTTCCATATTTATTCAGTTTTGTTGTCAACAAGAGACACCACGGCGACTAGACCTGATCACGTGTTTAGTGACACTTTCAGCAACTTTCTTGCTTCAGTACACATTCCACAAGATTCTGAAATAAGTGGTTTTACATGTGAAGACAATGATTTTGGTAGGATTTTGAAGTTAATGAGAAAAAGAATAGAAACAGGAATTTGCATTGTTTATTAGAATCATGGTGTAAGATGACGTTTTGTCGCCTGGCATCATTATGGCGTTCTCGTGCTGTGTGTACATATTTATGTTGATAATTGATAACGAAGGAACGCAGTTATAACAACATACACATAGAGGTATGTACTGGAATCTGTAAGACATTTCTTGACTGTACTTCATTTTAATATCGTTCGAATGGTTCAGCTGCGCAGGACAGGAATCTTTTACTCGTGTGGATGCGTTATATGAAGAAACCCTACAAATTTAGATCTATTCTATGGACTCACGAATATATTATGGTGAAATCTGTTTCTGCTAAAACTTGCTTCATTTCGGTAATCATTTTTAGAAAAAGATTATACAAATGTTTATTCATCTATCAATCTATATTTTAAAAATTAAAATTTTTGCATGCTGTAAGTGTTGAAATACAATGTATCACAATTGACCATACCTTTTTTATTTGTATCTTATTCACGTCTAAGAAAAATTAGCCAAATATCTCTGTGTTTAAAGTTCCCGATTTAAAATTAGTTATTATCGACACTTTATATTTTATGAACACAATACCAAATTAAAAATTTTGCAAAAAGAAGAGTACGCAACAAATGTTCAAGACGATCGTTTCCGTCGATACGACTTCATCAGATGAGCTCAAATTTAAAATAGATGTTGGAGTGTGGAAGATGGAAACAGAAAGCGGTGTTACACAAAGCCAAAGAATAACCTAAATGTTCACTTATCCGTGTTAGAGAAACCGCTGTAAAAAGACGACTCTATTAGCCTTCAAGGAGTTAAAAATTTAAACGGTGTTTTTTACTTATTATAGAAATAATTTGGTATGGAAAATACCAGGTACTGGATTGATGTATATCTATCTGATATTGAAATTCGACAAAAGAGACAAACAGCAGATATTCTCTTTTTTAACATTTTACTCTAATATTGAATCCCAATCTATTTCTGATGCATTTTACTGCACATGATGATTTTTTACCAATCACAGAATCAATTTGGTATATATATATATGATATATTTACATATAAAATATATTATAATTGTGTATATGTATCAGATGCATATATTATATATATATATATATATATATATATATATATATATATATATATATATATATATATATATATATATATATATATATATATGGGTGGCCTTGTTTCATACATATAGATACAGTAGATGATAACGCAAATATTGATGTTTTTGTTCATCGAAACCATCGAGGACCAAATAAAAAATTGTTAAAACATTATATTATAGAATAACTTTTTATGTATCCATGAAACATCATCAAAACTGCACGTTTTCTACTCTTATTTTAATGCATATATATGTTATGTTTTATATAGATCTTAGCTATTACTGACTTTGCATTATTAGATTAGAATAAATGCTGAACTGCATAACTCAGCGCAGAGAAAATATGTATCAGCATTGCCTCCACAGACAATAATTATCAATAACTAAAATAGATGTAAATTATATATATATATATATATATATATATATATATATATATATATATATATATATATATATATATATATATGATATAATCTACTCATTTTTCTCAATATGTTCATCCTTCAATTCATTCTTGTCGAAAATCAAACGTCCAATCGATATCAGAACGAGTAGCGGATATCTCAACTTACGTATAACGATCCCAAACTATAAAGCGAGCTATATCAGTCAGGTAGTGACAGTATTTAAACCATTCTCCTTACATCTTTCTATTCGTTTCAATCGTAAACTTAAATATTTATGATACTCACGGGTTAAGATAAATATTACTCAGTTTTCGAGTGCGTATATTTTGTGTTGACTAGAAGATTAGAAACTATTACAACGTCAAGCTGACAGCGATATCAAATCCTATATGCTTGACTACTTTTCTGCATTTTAATACTATTGTTTCTCCTGCAAAGGGGGATGCGATGTTTCTGATCAGTCGCGTCAATCAACGGGATGGGAAAAGATGTGTAACTCACCTGGGTGAATGACGGAGTAATCTGCACAATGACAAATATATTTGAATTTGCTTTGAATTATCTGATTTGAATCTTGTTTATATCAGCCATTTAGATATGTGTTTTAAAGCACGGAAGAGAGAAAGCAGTTTGTTGATTTACAATCTCTACTCTTCTTTATCCACAGATAGCTAACGCACTGGAATGTAAGTACTGCAGGGAGTAACCAAAGCATATACACAACGGCTTTAACAGATGCCCTTTTCAACAGTGCTAAAAGAAATGGGGACTTGACAGAATCGTATTTTATTTTTCGGATTATACGGATTATTTTTACAATGGAGAAAACTACATTACAATGATGTTTTTTGAATTACTTTTTTGTGAACGTAATGATAAACATTGTAGATCTAATGTTATGAACTTTTTCTTAATTCACATGGAATTCCCAGTATGGATGTAACTCATAGATGGATTATAGCAGTTTTGGATATACTTAGTATTTTCTGTGCCGTGATGGTATTAAGGGGTAAGTAAAAGAGAGAGAGAGATAGAGAGAGAGAGATATATATATAGATATAGATATATATATAGATATATAGATATAGAGATATAGAGATAGAGAGATTATATAGATATAGAGAGAGATATTTGACATTTCATGTCTGTATGTATATTGTATGTAGATTTCTAGTATTCAAACGGGAAGTTGTCAGTGGTATTTCGGTGTGGTCTCGATAACGGGATATTCAGCAACATGACATTTACACGTTGATGTAATCAATATCATTCATTCCATTATTTTAATATATTTTACCTTTGCGTTTTGCCCTTTTAAAAGACATATTTGATTTGTTGTAATTACACTTCTTTCTTGTCAGTTAAACGTGTGTATATTTGGGTTTATATGAACCATATATAGCAACTGACATTCTGAAGTGTTGCATTTCCATCACAAATATTTGACTTAATTTTACGTGGTATGCCGAACATTTAAAATGTTAAACGATTTATATTTTAAGTGACATGTGTTTTGATAATGTAATCAAATCCATGCCGATAAATTAAATTCATTATTTTCAAATCAAACAAGCACAAAACATGAAAGGTCAATCCATTTCACGTACATTCGATACTATTAACAAACAAAATAGTGATCTTTAGTGAGTTGAATGGATATTAAATAAACAAAATTAAAGCTGTACTAAAGAAATTGAAAGTATTAATTCCGGAATGGTCAGAATGACCTGAGGATCTGTTATTTGTGTCTTTGATATTGATAAATCAGAGTTATGTATTTTATTTTGATATGTTTTATAAATTGAAGAGGTGTACAAACCTTTATTTGTATTTAGCGATTTGTTTTAAAATGTTTATGTATCTAAAAATTTCCGCTCCCGTTTAATTTTCGCCATTTTGGTCTATATGTAAGAAAAAATAAAGTGAAAGCGAAATTTTGCGGCTATATATGCCACCAATGAAACTTTGGTGATTTAGGGCGAATTTAAGACCGGATAAAAGTGTTCTGCTGTTGAAGGGCAAAATTAAGTAGACGCAAACATATTCAGATATACAGAACCAATTTAGCTCTGGTGTGACATCACTTGGTCTTTCAACTGTTAGTTTTAACATCAGTTTTCTTAACTTTAATTCGATAATCCATTATATGTGCTGTTTAACAATACTTGATGAAATATGAAAGAAAACTTTTATATGAATATCAATCCGATGCGAAGTTTTGATATATAATCAAATACTACAAACTTTCGAGCGATTATCATGGCTTTACCAATCAAACATTTACTCTTTACTAGTTTTAAGCAAATATTTGTAAACAATTATACCACAGTTATCAGTACCTATAAAAGTATATGTTTTTCGTGTTTTCTATCTGTCTTTTTCTGTTTTCCACGGTTATAAATAGATCGTCGTTGTATTTATTCTACATATCGTATTGGAGACCTGCTATAGCACACATTTAGTTTTTGTGGCAGTTTTCGATATCTGCAAACCCACATTTTATTTGCACTATATTTTCATATTTGCTTACATTCTATATGATACATTTCTCAAGCAGTTTTCATTGTAAGTTAATGAGTCAAGCGAGGATTCGTGATCATTAAATCTTTGTTTATTACTTTTTTTCAAAACCTATACATTCTGCATTTTACGAGGATATTTTTGCACAACACGGCATACTGTGCCATAGAAATGGGCTAAGGAATGACGTGTTTAGGATAAAATGTACTATGTATTTCCGAACTCGACGTTTTTGTTGATGTTTTGTATTTTTAAGGTTTTGATAGAGTTTCCAACGGAGAATTGACTAATTTGCAACAACTACGCACATAATGTAGTCCGCATCTGTGCCAAATGAGGGCACATGGGACAACATGATAATCACCTCGCCTATTCTGTTCGTAGAAAAACAATGGCGTTGATTTTATCTTCTATTGTATATATCTCTGTGATGTAAAACTAGAAAGCCTCTTGGTATTTCCTTTTTCTAGTCAGTCAATACTTATATTACATATTCTACATTGATCTGAGCGCTGAAACTAACCAGATAAAATAATAACGGTAATGATATTAATTGTTAATAAATAGACGACGGACAATTCTCTTCATAGCACTATACAGATATGTGGCTCATTTCCATACTTGTACACAATAGTAACAAAAGGGCTAAATATGAACAAATCACAATTAACTAGTAATTCGCAAGATTAGCCATGGGAACAACCGAAATGTGTTGAATCATCGGTTGTTTTCGTCACATACAATGCACTTTGTATGTATGTGAATGGCTGTATGTAATATTGTTTAGAACGCTGGAGTTTGCTTGACAAGCAAATAATTCTTTGATAACAAAACTTGTTACATTACAAGGTCTTGTTGATGTTTTACATTTCATCATATACACAAGTCTGAGATGTTTCCATTTCTCACTCGCTTGGTATTTGTTTACACACTCGATACGTATATGTAAATGTTCATTCCAGTGTGATCATTTGTCCGGTTACTATGACGTGATGTATCAATTCCCGCTGATATAATTGGTCAACAATGCCATGTGACCGCAATGTCAACATTTGATATGCGCTAGGTGCATCAAAAAGAGATACCCGACTGTTCAGTATGATATCTTTCCCATTACTTAATTCAGAACTTTACCCACAAAAACTTGTATGTCTGTAAATTTATATACAGAGGTAGATAAATGTTTCAACAACAAATCTCTTGTCATGGAAAATCCGTTTATTTTCAAACAGATAAGGTAATTTCCTATTTTTGATATAACTAAGCGTCCGCCAATTTCTTATTATCAAGTTTAAGAACAATGAGCCGAATTAAAAAAAAAATAGTGATTTCCACATATTCATGCATAGTCCACAGAAAACCGAATTGTGGCGCAACAGCTCCTATAAATCACAGCAACCGACATGACACTTGCATCGATTTGATTAGAAATATAATTATGTAAAATACTTAATATTTTTACACGTATAAATATGATGCATTGTTCAGCATTCACACGGCTAAAAACATGTTAGTAAATAGGTATTTTGATGCAACATAAAATATTATATATATATATCTTATTAATATCTATTGCATTTTTGAAATACAATTGAATAGTGAGACCTCCTTTTACATTCCAGGGTGATTTTTTCCCCAGATTTTTAACGCTAAATTTTGTATTTTAATGTATTGAAATACTATGGGTTCAATAAAAAAAAATTTCACACAAGAATCTATTGAAAAATGATATTTCAATTGGTTCGTCATCCTTTAAAAATAGTCATAATAAGCTTTTTGAATTTAGAATAATTATTACGAGGTAAAAGCGGTTCACAAAATTTCAATACCTAATTGTTGATGAAGAAAAAAAATCTAAGTCAGACATCAATAAAATAAATAATATGGTTATACCAAAAATTAGACATTCAATACTCGACAAGAAAAACGAAACACTATCCTGTTTGATAAGCAGTTGCATTTGGAACCTGAAATATTTTTTTTTTCAAAAAAGAAAGAAATAAAGTTTAAAAAAGCACCAAATGACGTGTTTTAGCTCTGAGTTTTATGCAAGTCATTCGTGGTTTGTGTAAAACTGGCTTGATATGCACAAAGCTCTTTTTGTTTATTCATCATCATCATCATCATCATCATCATCATCATCAAAATAATCAACATCATCATCAAAATACTCAAAATACTCATCATCATCATCATAATCATCATCATCATCATCATCAACATCATCATCATCATCATCATCATCATCATCTTATCAAAACCTTCTCCTTCTAATAATAATCATGATTATCATCCTCTCTTTCCTCTTCTTCTTCTTCTTCTTTTTCTTCCTCATCTTCTCCACAGTTTTATACTATCTCGCCCGAAAAGCATCATGTATCCAGAAAAGCATAAGGAGTGTATATACATCGTAGTGGAGTGTATATAAACCACATTACCATTGTCAATGAAACACAATTTGATTCGATACCATTTGTTTTTATTAATGGATGTACTTAAATAATATCAACCTAAGTCCATTTAAATCCTAAATACAGATGGTATTGGTACGTTTAGGTCACTTTCTAGAGGGAAGTCGCTAGTCGTTATCTCACTAAATGTATTGATACGTCAAACAAAAAGGAAATCTCAGTCCTTATCGATCGCTGTCCATATAATATTATATCCATAAAGTTTGGAAGATTTTAGCTGATTCTCAAATTTATACAGGAAAATATGGTCGCACATGCGAGGGAAGCATTAACTAGAAATGAAGTGTTTGATTTAATGGCAAACGTTACAACTGACACAACATTAATTGATCCAGGAAAATATTTGTTTGATAATTTTGTTGGAGACTGTTTTTGCGTATTTTTGTGTTTTACTTGTTGTTATAGTAAACCACACAAAAAATGTTATTTAACATTATATCTGCTTATACCTCCGGTATACCAGTGCGTAGCTGCCCATGTGATTCATTCTATAGAAGTTTATATTAAAGTTCATTTTTCTGAACTGTACAGTTGCGATTTTTTAATACGTGTACAAAACCACAGCAATAAAATACATCTGAAACTCTTAAAATAATGAGAGCCGGCCTCGCTCAGTCGGTAGCGTGCTCGACTCTGGATGGTGAGGTCGTGAGTTCGAGTCCCGCCGGCGACAGGTTGGTTTCCTGTCTTTCGGATGAGACAGTAAAAACTTGAGGTCCCGTGTCACAGTAGGTGTCTGCACGTTAAACTGCTCAATGGCCGTAAGTGCCGAGCATAGGCCAAAATTTGAAACCCTTCACCGTCATTTGGTGACGTCTCCATATGAGTGAAATATTCTTGAATGGGGCGTTAAACAACAATAAACAAACTTAACATAATGATCTTATAAACAATAACAAACTATTTCTATATGACTATATTTCAAATCATTTGATCATTCTATCTATCTATCTATCTATCTATCTACTTTTTATCTATCTGTCTGTTTGTCTGTGTGTCTCATATTCAAATTGATATCTATATCCTCTTACAATAACAAACGCAGACAAGCAAACGACATGATAACCATACCAACATGAGCAAAGAGCATACATATGCCCACTTTACATCATATGCAGACGCTATTTAACCGGAAGTTTTATTATGAATATCTTTAAATCAATAGCCGATTTATATATTTTGTATATGTTACGAGCGTATATCAGTGATTTGTATGCTTGCACAAAGTTGACAGTTTAATCTTACCGCACGAATATTACTTAAATTTTAGATCATGGTGTTGAAATTTTGAAACGTCGAAGCTATCCACAAATTTCAGATGCCGACTCCTTTAATGCAGTTCGTCCAATATTACCATCACCAGCTAAAAAGGATACTCTATCGGATACCATGTTCGACCTAAAAAGCGCCCATCTCTCTATAAGCGCCCTTCTCCTTTTTTCACACACGATCAATTACATTTTCTAGCCGGTTGACAAGGAGATGTGTTCTAGAAAAAACGTAAATAACAATTTATTTCTAGCCTCAAAACAAGAATATCGATAGGTGTTCACTGTATTAACAACAACAATTTTACCACTGTACCTCATAACAAATAACTATTATATATATAACTGTTCTAATTTATTTTGACTATTCATTGTTCCCAATGAGCGCCCACCCCTTTTTCCTATTTTTGTAGCGCTCTGGGCACTTATTGGTCGAATACGATAATCATTTTAATTGTTTTTAATAGCTAACTACTAATTTGCGGCACACTCAACAATTTCCAGATATATGGTGGTTGTAATTTTTCCCAAATAAACTAGCAAACGTTATTACAAACTCGGCATAGATTCCAGCAGGGCTCGATCCTGTCCCGATATAGAGGACGTCATGATTTCACGTGCTGTCACTCCGTCACGGTTATACACTTACAAAACTATATCATTCTAGATACGATAACGCTTATCCCTCACATTGATGAAATTACTGATCTATGAATCTATGGGCCAACAGTATTCCACTGGGCTTTTCAAGAATTTTCAGTTAAACCTAAAAACGTTTCGGCCGTAAGGCACCGGACCCCCTTAAGGCACTTGAAATATATCTTGTACTTCATTATAAATGTCTGATGTATGTAAATACATAATAGTTTTGCGCTTGAAGTAAATAACATTATCAGATAATTGTATCAGTATGATCTATTAATTCCTGACTTAAAGTCGCTTTAAAGCATTTGAGCCCTTGAACGCTTCCCTCTCACTTTAAATCAGTAGTACTAATCATTGATTTTTTTTTATATATTCCAATGCGGTGCTCCTTGGAAGTTTGGGGTCACTTAATTATCGCGTCTCAATCTTCGTTCAATATCAATAACAGACAAAGTTTGTTTTGCTGACAGAGTGTTTACATAGCTAATATTGGTTCAAGTAATTAAACGGATAAAGTATACTCGTAAAATCAGCTGAAAATTGTAGGCAGTATCTGTCTACTTTAAGAGGAAGTAAGGAGAATTACTGTCGGTAATTGTATTGTAAAGTGTTTCCTAGTGGCGATTTTTGTAGAGATGGTGTCACACATTCCACCAGAATACATCCATATATATCTGTAACAACCAAATTCACTATGAAAGTGGAGTCTCTTTGTTAATAGCTATTAAATTCATTCTAAAATCAGTCACTTTTACGTTCAAAACATGCTATTGATAAAGGGAACTTTTTCTCTCCATCTATCTCTAATAGACACTACACTTTAAAATCAATTAATTCTAACTTCAATCCATTCTATGAAAAGTATGTGTGTACTCTCTCTTTCAAGCATTCTCTCTCAAGCGCACACAGACACGCACACGTGTGTGTGTGTGTTAATTTTTTCAGTATCACTTTTTCCATTGATTTAACCGTACGTTGGAAAATAAAAATGATGAGTACGCGATTAGACATTGATCATGTATATGGAAAAATATGTGCAGTAGCAAACTTTGAGCTCGACACACGCAGTTATATACGACAAAAGTTGGATGTATATCTGGAATTTATTGCTGAAAAAACTGTTCGTTGTCCATAAAATAATAATCAAAATTCAAGTTTCATCCAGTCGGCCATTTTAAAATGGTGTATATCAACAGTGGGGTTTCATTTTGTCTGCCTATCAGGCGCATGTTACATATTACTACCTGTTTGCTCTTTCCTAATAAATTTCTGCATTTATATTCTTATGGGTTCTTTATTCTGTCTTTATTTTGATCAAAATAAATGTAATCTTTATAATGTTATATACGTTTTGCATGTATCAGAGGGATGGTGAATTGTTTTGAACATTACGATACCAGCATTCTATGGTTCCCTTATCACATAAACGTTAATACTATGGTAAGGTGTAAAAATACAAAATATCAGATTGAAGTGCGGTTATAATTAAAAGTTATTTATCTAAGTGTCTTAATTTGACTCATCAAACCCTACAACAACACTTGGACTCACCCAATGGAAATAATAGTAAAATATATTGTCAAAATTTGTGTGTGTGTTTGGTTTAAGCAGTGTTTGGTTTAGTATATAACTTTAACAATGATTTTACATGCAATATTATCTTGTTTATTCACGATTTTTGACAGTAGACCCTACTATTTATTTACTTGAGCGAATCTAATTGTGACCATAGGGTTGGTGAGTTAATGACATCGAGCATATCGATGTAACATGGCTGTGTCATTTACTCTCAGAGACAAATTCTATACAAACGTTTTTGAAGTGATTCTTAATACTGTTCATCGTTACATTATGTCCTTATGTTGTTCTCTATCTATAAAATAAGGGGTGAAGGGGTTATTAATCACGATATTGAATAAAACAACTATGGTAATGACATTTTACACTAGATATGACAGTGGGTTATACAAACAGTGAGTGGGTTGATAACTAAATTAAGTATTTATCCTATAGCTGTTTAAACTCCTCAGAAAAAAAACACAAGCAAGACTGACATTCCTTAACCTCTTAATAGCAGCAATTTCTTTTTGTGATATTAGAGAGTTGAGATTCCATTCTAATACTTACCGCGTGTATAACCACAAATTGATTTCATATGTACAACCCGAGAATCGAACGTGAATCAAAGAAATATATAAAGGCTTTTTGATAGCTTTTCAACAATAGCCAGATATTGAATAAATATTCACACAATACTTGTTTATTTTTAATAGAAACCGTATTTATTTATATTATTGTCTGTCCATCTGTCGAGTGCTACTTATTTGTTGTAGCATATGAAATCTTAGACGCCTAGAAGTAAATGATTGTATTTTGATACGTGCCTTGGGTTATACGGATTAGTTTAGTACGCTTGTTGGAGAACTTACATTATTGCAATATAACATTGTGCTTGTAGTTTATTTGATGTTAAGATTTAGGTAGATCAATGGAGATTCGGGATGCTTTTGTATGTTAATTGATTTTCTCATCTTCATAATAAATATTGACTTATTTTGACTTATTTTTTCTCTCCAGAACCCTGCTGTGAAATATAAATTTTCAAAAGATATGACGAAAAGTACGTGTAAACCTAATGAGATTTTGGGTGACATCTTTGATTTAGCCTATAGTCATGACTCAATTGATATCGTATTTTTTTTCATAATGCATCGTGCAGCTGTATCTACAAAAATATTTTTAAAAAAACATATTGAAAAGCTGAACCACCATGGCTTTGTTAAAATAAGTTATTGACCGTGTAAATATCGAGAAATCCAAACCAAGAATTTACAAAAATGAAAGCAAATAATAAAAAAGGTAAATGAGTCAAATTTTTATCGAAAAAAAGAAGAGGCTGACAACAAGATGTGAATTTTAAAAAGGTCGTCTGATTTCTATAGTTCATGAATTAACCTAAAAGATTCGCCATTTGTATTGTATAGTTGTATGTTTAACATTTATTATTTAGATATTAAATATTTCCAACTGATATTTTGGTTGTATATGTTTAAAACTTTCTGTGTCCTTTTCTGTGTACAAGGATCTCTTAACGTCCGACAAAATATCGGTACCTTTAGAGCGGTATACATACGTTGAATAATACATCAAATATTTTCATGAAATTCACGGCCTGATGCTTGTCGCTAGGAGTTGAAAATATCATACAAATCAAATAAAGTCGTTCAAATATTTGATTCATGTTCATTTTATTCTATTTCGATATGGGAAAATGAAACATGAAATTATATTATTTTGAATTGATTGTTTTTACAATTAAATAAAAAAGATTTAAACTTTACACATGCCTACATTAAAGACAGGGATACTACTTTAAATATTATGTTTATAAAACTTTAAGTCAAGTGGATTAACAAATATATCCAACAGGTGATAATGTATACCTTGATATTTTCACTTCCGTTTCATTTTCGTCATTTTTCGTACTTAGATGAAATGGCAAATTAAAAATGAACTCAAAATTTTCAAGTGAATTATTTGAAGCAAAACACATATGCCATATTCAGACTATCAGCGATTTGTGGCGAATTCAAGACCGGGTGAATATGTTTTCGGAAAAGGGCGAAATTAACCAGGGTCTAAAATTCCCAGCTATACAGTAGTCAAACATTAGATACTCAAGGTCAAATTCGCAGTCAACATACGCATATATTTATTTATACAAACTCTTAATATTGAAGCGAAAATATGTGATGCTGTGGGATTACGTGCACGATAACCATGTGTCATTTCTTACCGCCTGAGAACATAGCAAATAGCACCTCGTCGGAAAGAATTCATAAGTAATTGCAATCTGACTTAGGCCACCGATATTGGGACATTGAATAAATCATATTATTAAAAGATTTAGCTAAGAGTCATCACGAAGGAAGGAATTTGGCATAGTAACAATGCGGTCATATAAACACACACACACACACACAGATATATATATATATATATATATATATATATATATATATATATATATATATATATATATATATATATATATATATATATATATATATATATAGGTCAAAACAAAATGATTCTTAGATTCTTAAGAAAAAATATATGGAGGCCTGATAGGTCAATATATAGTTTGTCTACGTGATCTATTACAGCATTAAAACATATGTAGTACCTCAAGTTTGTTTCGTTAATATAGCGGGTTAAGATGTCGTAATAGGTTAACATTTGTACGTAAGATACAAGGCTGTTAATAATCGAACCATTTTGAGAAAATTCTGTACACATTGTCCATCGTGCAATTTAAAACACTGGCATTTCCTGTGTACGTGCTGAATTCAAAGTCATACAACTTTAAACATAGAGATCTACAAATCAAGATCACGAAAAGCAAGTCATACGACATGTTCTTATGTATATTGCAAAATATATTTTTTAAACGGTGATGATTAAAACTTATTTTGAACATTCATGCTCTTTTTCTGTGTATAAAACACTGGTAACCTAACAAATATACGAAGATTTTTTTTCTGATTTGAAATGTCAAGGATATTCTTGGCATGTGAAATTATGTCAAGTCAGTCTGACATATGTAGAAATGATAACATAATTTTGATGACATGAATTATTTTTTTTTTTTAAATTGCAATCCTTGATCAATATTAACATCTATATGTCATGTACTCTCTGTGTATCTTTCTATATTTGGGAATGTAGATTTGCGTTGATAATAAAATGTACAAGACACATTCTAAGTTTAGATTTGCGAATGTATTTTGAAAAAAATGCATTTAATAATTGGACAATGCAAACAAAACAGATGCTCACTTATTGTTATGACAATAACCCTAACTAAGTAGTACAGCATATTCTATAACCTCTTTTTCTTGTGTTCGTCTACGTAATGCTGTTACAAAGAAAATGTCGGTAGCAATAAGTAAAGACATACAGAAAGAATCTAGGCGAGATTGAAGATTGATAAGATGCATTGTACATGTTAAATGTACACGAACAGAAACATGTCTTTAACGACTGTAGCATCTTGGGCATGGAAACGTTTTTATGTAGGAGGTATACGTGTTAATTTTATCTATCTTTGACATAAACGAGATATTCCTCGTCGTGTACATGCTTGTAAGCAATTTGCCAAATCTATTTTGTTTTGCTGTAAATGTTTCTGATTTGGGGTACCGTGTTTTTGGTTATACAAGTGGGTCAGGTGTATGGGGCTTATAAGGGAGAATTTATACACCTTGGACAAAGTTAGACGCTTGATGACATCTTGCCCTTTAACATAATCACCGAAAGATTTATCGTGTATCTCTTCGCGAAATTCAAGAATGGAACATAGGTAATCTAATCTTTAATATGCTTTACGATATTATATCTTCGTATTACAACTTTACCAAGACCGAAATATGCTAAATCATCATGAACTTAAGGTAATATATCAAAGTGTAGTGGTGGAATATGAATACACATGCAAATTGAATAACGATTAACAACTATCAAGATAATATTGCTACATTTATTGTTGTGTAGGGACTGTTACTGTGGGGATGTAGAAGCCTAGACCTTCACTGTTATGACATTTAGGATAAACAGTGAAAAGCCAATTTGAAAGGACTACGGAACGTTCTATTCTTTAACATGATTGTGTCCATACGAGATAGTAGTCTTTGTCGAAACTGCATGTTTCATAATCGGATAGTCTTGAATTAAGAATCAAATATTTGAGCATGCTACACACACAACCATTTGTATATCACTTTAGTTGTGACCGGTCGACAGGGGATGCTTACTCCTCCATTGCACCTGATCCCACCTCTTGGTTTCCAGAGGTCCGTGTTTGTCCATTTTTACCGGATTTGTATCTATTTCCTGGACATTCTATTGATTTATACTTTGGTATCTGAAATTTTTATATTCTACGACGCGGCATGTACGTAAGTACATATGTACTTGTATGTACAATCATAAGCATTTGCTTTATGATAGTTAATTGCGTTGTCATGTTTCACCACATTCACATACATATTGTTAATTTCCATGCACTTACTTATCAGTTTCATCAATGCATTATCTAATGTATTATGGATCATAACGGCATTTTAGAGTGTATCGTATATAGTCTATCTGACTATGTATAATTCATATTATTAGGTTGTTACATACTTACAACCAAACCATATTTATCGCGGAATCCTATTTTTTTCGTTTGGTTATTGTCAAGAAGTTATATAACAGCCGAATATGATAAATAATAACTATGAAATTCATATTTATTTTTTTTCAGTTTACTTATCTATAGGATTAGATCGTTTTGCATGTGCTGTATTTACCGTTAATAGTGTAACAATTCAATATTAATTCCATATGGTTGTTCTAGCAGTGACTCAGTTTAAACCACAAGAGACTTGTTTTAAATTCATCACACCAGATGTCGAGACGCTCTATTAAACGCAAAAAACACAATATCAGAATGACTTGAATATTTGATAATATATACCTTTGGTTTATTTTTTGTCGCTAGTTTGTGGTTCTGGTAATGAGAGTTACTTCGATCATACATTTGAATATATGCCACATTCTTTTCAACAGTTTTTCATGGTGGCTAATGTACCCGGGAAGAGACCTCCAATCTTCTGCAATATAACTTGCAAACTCTCTCAGAAATTCAACATAGGTTTCATCGAGTTCGAACCTGCGCTGGTCATATGTAAGAGACTTCATCGTTCAATGCTTAAACTTCTCTGCTACGGAGGCCATAACTATATTCCCTAAACCTAAAATGGCTCATTTAGTCATGTACATGTACTTTATTGTTTATATCTTGAAACGATGTAAAAACTATTGTGCTTTTTGTACACCATCCGTATGGCGACATGATATTCCCCAAGCCCGTTTCTCCGATTGTCCGTTTGTCTGTCAACTTTCCTTGTCATCACCCTTACTCTTTGATTATTTCACCCGTTCTGATGAATCTTGCCCATTTATTTAAAACCAACGGACGAGTTCGATCGTAGATCATGTAAGACTAAAACATTGGCTTGTTTTCCCAAATATGTTATTTCATGAAAAAATAAAATCACAATGCCACGTTTCTTAATTGACGATGAAATGTGGTAGAGTGTCTTAAAAAGTAATCTTTTCTAACACAGATTATGAGATGTTCTGAAAATATTGTCGTTTTCCTTGCACACGAGAAAAATATATTGGCTGGTTTTAGTTGACGGTGCACGTATTTTGTTCCGTTTTCGGCACTTTTTTCAATGTTTTTGTGTGCTCATTGAAGTGAATATGATCGCCAGCAGTATACTTTGTGCCTGTCTATACTTTTTGTATTTTGTGAAATAAAAACAATGTACATATATATCTGCAGGGTGCCATTACTTGTAACATGCCTGTGTATATACCATATTATGATTTAAGCACAAGATATAGGAACTAGACTATTGGCATTTAATTACCAATGCGAGATAGTGTATAATTTGATAATACACACTTTCAATAGTAAACAATCCATTGGTTTGATATAGACAGGGCCCCCAACATATAGACAGATTTGCAATTGAAAATGTTTCGAATATTGCCCTACTGCATAATTTCCCTAATATTGGTTTGCCACGGACCGGTGAAGATTACACAATGCTCCGTTTTAAGTAACACTCTAAGGTTGACACGAACTTTTCCGTTAATTAGGCTTCATGATTCCTGTTTTTAGAGTCACCTTGGGTTCGACTTTTAATTTTTAATTTAATTTAAGAGTATTCTGTTACGAGGGAGGCGGATGCTTTGATGTATAATTATCAGTTAAATTCTCCCTTAGTTAAAGACAATACTACAATCACTTGCGTCACGTGTGACATTATCTTTGTTGAATTATTCAATGGTGGAGATTCTATGTATATACCGAAGTGTACCAAAAATTAAAATATCAAAAAACGCTCTCAGGACGGTCTGTGGTAGATACAAACAGTGTAAGCGCTCCATGTAATTGTGTTTTTAGACATGTCGACGTTTCCATTGGTAAACAAATCTTTGGAGAACTGTTAAAGCAGATACAATCACTTTAGTAAGACAACTTTCCCGCCTACGTTTTTCTAAAGTTTCACTTTTTTGTTTACATTACACAAAGAGATCACTGAACTTGTAGTATAAAACTTATTTAATCAGTAATTCTTGAAAGATACTAAGGGGACATGTTGACAAGGATTTAGTAACCTTCCCTCCGTAGCACACGACTTTGTAAAACACAATCGTGTGTACAAAGACATTAGATATATATTTTTTCATTTTTATTTCCTTTTTTAAATTTAGATTGATATACAATAACAAAACAGAGATATATACAGTCATAAAAATACTTACTTCTTTATATATTTTATAAAAATTGCTAGAGAAACCCAGATTTGGCACTTTTTAAATTGCAATTGATTAACTACTTACTATTTGTATATGAATACCACACTAGACCTGATCTTATTTTCACAAAATATATAGGAATATCAGATTTTTATATCTATGTGTAGCTCAAATTTGTTATTGTACATTAAGTATAAGTAGTAAAAGTAGAAAAAAATCGAAATAATATTTTAGATAAACACAAATAATACCCTTGAAGACGTACAATGTATAAACAATATTAGACTACTTATCATCGAATGATAATAAAGAACGGGTACCTTGGTGTCTTGATAATTCATTTTTTGTTTTATTTCAAATAAATGAACTTGTACCATGTCTATGTGAAAAACGTTGGTAATAATTCAACAGAATATTATTTCTATTCAAACGTTTTAACCTGTAATCACTCGTATTAAGATCCAGAATATTACTTTACACCGAAAATTTTCGCACCTGGTTAGTTTCACCCTTTATAACAGAAAATATGTTCACTCCGTCTTGAATTCGCCGTAAATCACAATAGTATCATGTATGACATGTACCTGACTATTCATGCGTCAATCATTTAGGTGCAAATTGTAGCTTTTATTTCTAATTCCATTCCCCTCTCACGTAAGAGCAAAATGGCGAAAAATAAACGGCAGTGAACATTTCTAGGTATACAGCACTATTTTTACATTTTACTAGCATTACAAATATATTTTTTGTTTGTTTGTTTATTTGTTGTTTAACGTCCCACTCAAGAACGTCACCAAATGCCGGTGAAGAGCTTCAAATTTTGGCCTATGCTTGGCACCTTCGGCCATTGAGCAGTGAGTGTTCTTTAATGTGCCGACACCTACTGTGACACGGGACCTCCAGTTTTTACTGTCTCATCCGAAAGACAGGAAACCAACCTGTCACCGGCGGGACTCGAACTCACGACCTCACGATCCAGAGTCCAGCACGCTACCGACTGAGCCAGGCCGGCTCATTTCAAATATATACTACAGAAACACAATACAAGGTAACGTACTGTACCTCTGGTGTTGATGTGTAAATAACATAGTATTGTGGTTCCTTAACATCATTTACCACATTTTTCAGAGTTTAGCGTCCTGTGTAACATACAAAATCAGCAATAGAAACATTTAAACGGTGTTGGTATTGCCAATTCCTTTTACGTTTAAGTTGAGGCGTTATGGACATTTTAAAGTCATATAATTACATAAGGGAAATCATATATATCCGAGAACTTGATTGCTCCGAGTTCCTATCTATACCATTCTGCTTATTGAACAATTACATAATTTTTCTTGCCTTCGTTTTTCTTGCTTCGTTGAATAGGTAGGAAAATGTGTAAATAACCTACAAAATGACGAATGTATTTCCTTCTTGTTATTGTGTCGTGTTTGATACATTTAACTGTAATGATTGATTATCAGAAAGAAATATTAATACAAAAATACTTATTCTCAATAATAAAGTCGTTGGAATGAAAAACCAATAACTCAAATCCATAGCTTATTTCTTAGCCTCACTTCATCATCATCATATTGACGCTTATTGTATTACTGTAACGCTAAACAGTTAAGCAAACTGTTTTTCCTATATTCTGTTTTCCCAAATGGATATAGAGACAAGAACACTGACTACTAAGCATTCTTATGCAATGTTGGAATCATGAAAATCGCAGTACATTGATAATGATGAAAAAATAAAAACTTAAATCTTTAATTTCTTACCTATCTAACGTGACTTTTGGTGTATTTATATTAAATCTCTAAAGTTTTGAATATAAGAATATAATACGGAGAGAGAGAGAGAGAGAGAGAGAGAGAGAGAGAGAGAGAGAGAGAGAGAGAGAGAGAGAGAGAGAGAGAGAGAGAGAGAGAGACAGACAGAGAGAGACAGACAGACAGACAGACAGACAGAGAGAGACAGACAGAGAGAGAGAGAGACAGACAGACAGACACAGAGAGAGAGACAGACACAGAGAGAGACAGACAGACAGACAGAAACACAGAGAGAGAGACAGACAGAGAGAGAGACAGACAGACAGAGAGAGAGAGAGAGAGAGAGAGAGAGAGAGAGAGAGAGAGAGAGAGAGAGAGAGAGAGAGAGAGAGAGAGAGAGAGAGAGAGAGAGAGAGAGAGAGAGAGATGTGTTTTGCCATTTCATGTCTGAGTAAAATGATGTAATGAAAGTACAAGGCTAGGATACGGAAGAGGCTTAAACATTAAATTTAAAAGTAACAAGGAAACACTATTAAATCATATTTTTGTTAATATTAAAATCAAATAAGTAAATTTATAATCAATATGATTTACTTATAATTGGAATCAATCAGTAAACTGGAACCTCACCTAAATACCGGCTTAATTTACCTATAGCTAAATATCTGGCAAATGGATGTCCATATGCATTTGTGACGTTATTCGATTAAGATGTCCATTTCATTGTGACGTCATAATTGAAAAGCTTGTTAAAAGGTGCCGTGTCGGGCATTTGGTGACTGATCATATGAGACCCCTTGTATTTAAGATTTAGAAACTGCTAAATAAAAATGTGTTAATCAATGTAATTGAAGTGCGGACCGTTGCTTCAGCCAGTCAAGCTGTCTAAATACTGAGATTCCACTGTATTAATTTCTTTGAGACATGATGTTCACTTTTGTTTATCAGTTATTACCTATATTTTTCATTGTACCAAGTACTGCTTTCCGCTGATTTCGGTGTTTTCATAATGAACATGGCGTTAGGATTAAAATATCAGAAATCGTCACGTTAATTACTGATCATTGGCTACTAGATTATTCATTAATTAATTAGGAATGTAGCTATAATCGAATCTTTTGATACTTTAATAATGAAAGCAAAATGTAATTAAAATGTTGAATGAGATTTTAATAAAATGCTATAACACTTTAAATGTCTATCGCTGTCACATATAACTTATAGTAGAAACATATTATTACTTTTTGAATTCCATTGTACAATATATTGACACGAAAGCATTCTTTTGCTTCTATTCAGGGAGTCAATCAGTTTCTTTGTTCATTTCCTATTGACTGTACCAACACATTTGTATTTTTATCAGCTGTAAATATTAATCATTTAATGCCTCGCACTTGAACATAATCATATTCATTCAACCATAAGTGTCAATACATAATCGTCCAAATGTTTTGTTGATAATTAATTAGGGAAACAGCAATCGACTTAATATTTCTTCATTACTTTCTTTATATATTTAAGTATAAATTGAAATTGATCTTGATGTCATCAAATAATTTATATATAATATATATATATATATATATATATATATATATATATATATATATATATATATATATATATATATATTGTGTGTGTGTGTGTGCGTGCGTGCGTGTGTGTGTGTGTGTGTGTGTGTGTGTGTGTGTGTGTGTGTGTGTGTGTGTGTGTGTGTGTGTGTGTGTGTGTGTGTGTGTGTGTGTGTGTGTGTGTGTGTGTGTGTGTGTGTGTGTCAAGAGTTCGAACCAAAGTCGAGGCTTGGAAAATTTGTATGTGTCTTGTCATATCTGTATTTGTGCTTCATATATGATATCTTAATATTGCATCTTTCGTGATCCTAGGTCAATAGTAAATGTTCAATGTTGAATTAATATCTGTGCCTTGAATATGGCTAACATTGACAGGGGACATATAATTAACAAATAGTATAAAGGGGAATAAACGGGACCGTCACTATTACTTCGATATATCCGGAATTCGGTATCACGAACATTTTTAATTGATGTTTTTTTTTTCGATGCAGGCAGCTCCTTAATTGCAAACTTTATATATTACATACAAGTACCAATTTTACTGATGCTTAATAAATTAAATACATTCTAAAAATGGCTGTTCTTTTTAACAATTTGCAAATACGAAAATAGAGTACTTTGAAAGAAGAAGTAGCTTTTAAAGACTTCGATCTCGGTGTCACAATACTTCATACATGGTAGTAAAACACAATCCGGTCTTAACAAATACTAAATAATAAACACAGCTGCTGTTATAACGATAAAATATAAAATTTAGAGTCATCATACCTGTTGAAATTAGGTGATTTATTCCGGTTTTATAGCAGTTGCTCTAATATCTACAGGTGAACAGGTATTTAGTGACGATGTTCCTTTTTATTACAAAATGTAAACGGTAATTTCGAGATTAATGGACATTACCATTATATTATGATACTTCGAATCGCAATTGTACCGTGGCACATGCAAACTTTTAAGTGAAAGACCTAGGGCTACCCCGAATGACAATGATATTAATATTTAGTGCGTGGAAAGTCGGAATCGGTCATTAGAATTTGAAATAAAGAAATAAACGGAATTTCGATTCATTCAATTTTCGCACAACCAGATTCCACAATGATTGAAAAGTTCTCGAAAATTGTTTAGTGTATGAGTAACCGCACAATATGTAATTGCTTACACATTCATTCTTGGAACTTAAGAGAGAATAAAAAAAAAATAAAATTCAATCTAAAGTACTTTATCGAAACATTCTGTTTGAAGGAACATTTTGCCTTTGGTTATATCATAGGAATATCATGGTGAATTTATCAATGAAACTCCTTTCATCGTCATATTCAAATCATATCAGGCGGAAAGAAAATCTAATTATTATTACATGATATTACATCTGTCTGTCACAACGAGCAGTTGGTTGTCGATTGTCGATACTAATGCACTAGATGGCCCAAAAAAGTCTTGATGGTTAAAGGAGTTAAGAATCGAAATGAAATACTGCGATATTAACTATTCACTGTAGAATTTGGAGAAAAGGCACAGACGTACTTATCAGACATCTTTGTCGATAAAAGTTTGAAATCTAATAACCATACAATTCATTTGACTTTTGAAATACCATTTGCACTTCAGTTTACATCTACACTAAAACAAATGCGAATTTGTTAAGATGATATTGTGTGATCATGTTAAATTTGTTGTTCATTGTATACAATGAAATAATTGCAAATTCATTTTTGTTACAGTATCTTGTTTGTCATCCAAGCGACAGGTTCCGCCTACGTTCTTGGACATTGGAAAAAGAAATATCACAGTAAGCAGAGGAGGGCTAGCCATACTAAAATGCAAAATAAGAAATTTAGGTCCAAAACAGGTAAGCACAACATCATGACATCGAGAATGTATGAAAATTTAATAATAGAAAATATCTAAGTATAACGGACGAATGAAAAAAAAAAACCAACGCCATATAAAGACGCTCACGTCTTTAATCATTTCAACCCTACATACCATAATGGAATGGTCTTAAACAATAGAAAAGACCGTTCCATTCAGACACTCAAGAGAGAATAGTTTAAAAGGTGAGACAATGTATAAAAACATCGCATCACCTTTATTCTCATGCATTTAGGACTCCTATGTAAAATTATAATGTTAGTATAGTTAAGGGGCATTAGCTGTGTTTACTAAAGAAAATTATTTCGATTTATTTTTAATTTCACTACTTGTACCTGATTTACTCTAACTAATAAGAGCTATAAACAGGCATTAAAAATCTTATATTCCTATATATTTTGTGAAAGTAAGGTCAGGTCAGGTATTTATATACAAAAGTTAAGGTTTAGTTAATCAATTGCAATTACAAAATTGCCAAAATTTGGTTTCTCAAGCAATTTTCACCAAATGTATAGGCGTTTAAGAAATGTTATGCCTGTGTATATATCAGTTTTGTTATTGTGCAACACTGTAAGTAGTAAATAAGAAAAGATTTTTTTTTTTGGGGGGGGGGCTAAGCTAATGCCCCTTAAATGATATCTCAAAGATTTCCTGTAAAACGACACATTGATGACCAATCATCGGCTGATATCCATATCTGAGGAAATACACGAACACCATCTATGCTATCGATTCTAGTATCTGTCCATGTACACTTACTGCATTCTTTTTCGATTGGCATACTTTCCTCTTTCCTGTTTCTTATTGTGTATCGTCTTATCGACAGATTCATTCGCCTGTAAGAGAAAAGTTATCTTTGTATATCAACAGTCATTTTTCTTTATCACAATGATGCTATATTTATACAATTCTTAGTGGTATTCATACAAAGGAAAAAAAACAACAATATCGATTTGTTTATGAGGCACACAATGATTTGTAATTGTGTAAATAATATATCAATACTATTATCATCCATACCTTCTGTCTCTCCTTGAAGTCTAGAACTTATTGTACTATCAGAAAATTTCGTTATGGTTTAATTTTGTTTATCTCGTTTTTTCCATATATCAACGAATCAAAATAATTACAAACTTTGTTTTATTTCAACAAAATTTAAATTCAATGAACTTGTTTTATAATTAAAACAACCATATTTTAACCTCTCGAATTTATACATTGAACAGTTAAATACTGATCATTACCAAGAAACTTCAAATAATCACATTTATGTCAATATTTTAGCGCTTATTAACCACTTTTCAAAACGTGAACTTTACAGTTTCGATATTTTTGAAAATATACATCAGTTAATAAAACAACTAGGGTAAATCCTACAAAATATTCTTTTAAATATGAGAAATTATACCAAAGTATAGCTTTAGGAAGAATCCATTACACCTCAAGATGGACTTTTCTATCTTTTAATTAGAAATAGATTTAAGGTTGAACTCAAATTTAAATTAGTCGTGTAAGTCCGAAAGAAACAACAATTTAAGTGACACGGCCAAAACATCTAAATGATCACTGTAAAAAGATCGCAGTCTTACTTCACTTTAGGAGACTTTACAAAACAACGGTAGTTCTGTAAACTAAAGGCTATACTAGTTTATATTAATAAGTGGGTAACGAAATACCAGCTACGTGCTTGCAAGAGCATTAACTTATCACAATTCTGTATTTTAATGGAAAGAGATAGTTCACTTATTTTAAATCGAGTTTAATACCGATTCGTAAATCTGGGGTCAGGATAACTATTATGTGTTGTATAAGTCATATTCTTAATTATATATAATTTCAGGAATAATTCATTGGTGCATTTTTGGACAAGAATTAGATTTGTGGCTTATAGATATAGGAAATACCAAAATAGAATGACATTTTTCCGTTGACTAGCGCAATATCATCCGATTATCTGCAATAAAAAGTGGGGAAATAATGATACAATTCTAATGCATTCAACGTTCATCGGAACTTCCGGGTTAATATATAATGGAAGAATAGTACCAGGGGATTGGAGTAGTACATTATTAAAGTTCTATAACGATCAGCTTGCTTATTTATGGACTGTGGTATATATATATATGGAATCTCCTTATGTCGAAATAGGATTAGTCGAAATTCCGGTTATATCGAAGTTGAAGAAACGGTCCTGATTTTGATTGATAAATAAATTAACATTATCAAATCAATTATCAAATTCCGGAAGCAATAGGCCCATGAACAACGAAATTCTACTGTGAAGTGATGTGAGATATATATATATATATATATATATATATATATATATATATATATATATATATATATATATATATATATATATATATATATATATATATATAATTTCTTGAATTTTGATAGGTCTAAATAAACCCCACATTATTCTGCATCCATCAGCTAAACAAATATCGCAACTGACAGGTTTGCATCACGCAGCGATGCGGAAATCGCCCAGGTCAGAGGAAATTTAAACGCCAAAAACACCCCAAATTATAAATATATTGAAACAATTTCTTTTCTTTTTTGCATATTTATTACAATTATTCATAACCCTATCATTCAGCTCTCAAAAAAACCTTTGAATGCCCATAGACAGGATAAATTCGTTATATAATGTTCTACAGGGAGATAATGAAATATATGGGGGCCATAATAAAAAGATGTATTAGGCTCGGCTTCGCCTCGCTCGATACAACTTTTTATTATGGTCCCCTTATATTTCCGTACTTCCGTCTAAAACACTACATAACCAATAATATGATTTAGCCCAATGTATATAACTATGGTATAGTTAGTCTTTGTTCAAACCATCTTGGTCCAATTGACCTTTATATTTGTGCGCGAACAATTCTTAAATTTGATGGCATCACAATACTCGACACGTCGGTCATACCTCGGACAAACATTGAAAGTTCATTGTGACATCAAGAAATTCGACTAACTTCCGCGAAAATGCGATGTGTCAATTGCCAGAGCTTCTTGTGTTACAATGAAATTATATGTTTTATATCTAGAATAAAGAATACGCAACTGCGGCTATTATTTTAAAGTACAAGCTTTTGTAATATTAAACGAAATCGGCAACGTGCATAATTATATTAACAATATGATTGATTCCACGAAAAACAAAACCAACAGGGAAATGTAAATTATTGAATTTTTCAAATTAATTGCTACGTATTGAAGAAAATCAAATTGTCTGTGCAAATTGTAATATAAATCATTTCATAATTATTGCTATATATTTTAGGTTGCCTGGAGAAAACTCTCTATGGACTATCCCTTAACAGTTGGAAAAGTGACGTTCGATCCCGAGGAAGATGTTAGCGTCGATTTTCATCAAAAGAAAGACGCCATAACGGAATGGAACCTAGTTATTAAAAGGGCACAACCCCGTCATTCGGGGACGTACGAATGTCAAATTAGCGCTCACAGAGTAATGACGCATCACGTTTACCTACATGTTTTAGGTAACAACCGAAATTAATTTTTTTTTCAAGAGGGCAGTATAAAAACCAGACAAATTTCTTTCTTCATAAGACACCTGATAAACATTTTACTCGATACCTAGAGATCAGGGCCTGGCATTATTAAACTTGAGATTTTGCTTTAGTCATAGTATATATTTACAACTTGACCTGCTCAGCCAAAATTGAGCAAATTTCTTTTGACTTAAGAAATTCTGAAGTTTTATGGTGTCATGACCAGGTCGACCAAGCGTGAGTTCTATTTCCATCAGGTGAGAACATTCCACCCCTAGCTTAAATCAACTCTTTTACTTTTACTCAGATTAAATTCTGAACTTCAATATGCTAAATTAGAACTCAATGTTGAAAATATTTTCAAAATCTCAGAAAATCCTCTAGGTTTATGGGATCAATTCCAGATTTGGACTTTATATATCTCTTTTAAGATAAATGTAGATCCTTTTAAAATTACAGTAGACAGTAAAATAAACATACTTGCATCCTTTTTAATACGATCTCTATGACCCAATTCTTATAGTTTTTGTTTTGTACACAGGAATGATTGTTATGGTATTATGCGTATTATGACATACCCCATATACTATGTCCCAGTATGAAACGACGGGGAAATGTAATTAGACAACATTTTTAGAGTTATTAATGAATAGAAAGAAACTAAGTTATTTTGTAATACATTCATGCCAAAATGCATTACGATTTTTCTCTATACATTTGACTAGAAAGCCCAAGTTACGAATGTTTATTTGTATATATACTGACGTGCATAACGGGCTAACTCCCCGACTATAAAATAACAAGTACAATGACACTACAGCAGCTGTAATGTACATTTCACCACAACAACGTTACAAACAGATGTGGATTACCAAATTGAATAATTTGTCTTCCCTCTGCGAATTTCGTACAATAAATAAACTTTATGTATTTTTAAATGGAAAATAATGAATAATTTTGGGGCTGACACGTGATATAGTTTTTCTGATTCAGCATACTTCACATACTTCCTATATTGCGAGTACTGCAGTGTCAACGCGGCTTTAGAATATTTAAAAGAATATTAGCACGTGTTTTGATCTTGGTACCCGTGTAATAGATGAACGCATTTAAGATAACCCTTAGTGTATATTCAATCATTTCATGATGATGATGATGATGATGATGATGATGATGATGATGATGAAGAGAAAAACATTTGGATGATGAAGAGAAAAACATTTGGAGCTCTCTCTCTCTCTCTCTCTCTCTCTCTCTCTCTCTCTTTGAAAATTGACGTCAGAATAGAAAATTTATACTTTGACGTCACACTTTAAACAAATTCATTTTTATTACCAAACTGACAATATTGCTTCCAGAAGCTGTAATGTAGAGAAAATTAAACCCTGTATATGTATTTCAGTTTCCTTTTTGCATCCATTCAGTAGCAAATCCTACTTTCATTTATATAAGTGATTAAATAAGATAAATGATGCCTTACTTAAAAGGTAGATAAGCACACATAGAAAATAAGTTTTGACGCCAATAATTTGGGTTATTTCTCACTTTTCAAGAAAGATTGTTAACTTTGTAAACACTACTCAAAACCATTTATCTTGTCCAATGTGGTTAAATGTTTGCCAATATATCTATCGTATTTTTGCTTCTTTTTTGTAAATAACTACTACGTTCATGCATGCATATAATTCATCTCCGGATGTGTAGTCAAAATAGTGAAGAAAGGAGAACTTTAAGTTTCAGTGCCAATGAGTGATGTTGGTTTATTGCACTTATAGTTTACCGTTTACCGAGGAACACGTGATATATTGCTCAATGGGACATTTACTATAATAGTTAGAAATTTGGTAGATAAGCATTGACATTTAGAAACAACTTTCGATTTTTTTAGCTTTAGAGGAATTGTTTTAAATTAAGATAAAATTCATACCAAATAGTATATAAACATGATATATGATATAAAGAGATCTTCATATAGATAACAGACCTACAGTGATAAATCTTCTTTAAAAAGTCGTAAGCAGCGATCTGAAATTATTCTAACCTGAATAGATAAATATACCGGACATGACACATAAAAACATTTTTCTTTGGCGATGTACTCAGGGTTATTCAAATTAAGACACAAATTGTTGTGATCAGTGATGGTATGTCAACTTAAAATTGTTTTTGCAAATCTCTGCCAATCTATTATGACTAATTATGGATGCATTTGGGTTAAACTGAATTCCCTTGGTACTGAATCTTGCTGGCAAACATCTGACATTTTACCGCCGCTAATGATGTCATATAATAGTTAGCATACAATGTCAAGAATATAAAAACATCTCATATACCAAAGTATAAAACTTTAAGATGTCCAGGATATAGATTCAAAGTTGGTAAAAAAAATGGACAAGCACGGACCTCTGGAAACCAAGAGGTGGGATCAGGTGCCATGGAATAGTAAGCATCCCATGTCGACCGATCACACCCGCCGTAAGTCCACAGTCAAATAAAAATGAAATACGTAATCAACGAAACCTCGTCACAATTGGTACAGACGTCTCACCAACCACCAACATATCATGTCCACCGACATATTCATTGTACATTACTTAATGGGAAAGTGTCAACAATAAGCCGAAAATGATCGTAAAATAATGTTCATAAGTAGAATGTCAGTCACTGCGTGCATTACATGTGATGTAGCTAAACTCGAAGTAGTTACGTTATATGATTTCTTTCCATAATAAAATTGACTTGTATACACTTAAATTAAAGCCAGAAAAAACCGAAAACATTCATAAATATTTTCAAAATATTTGCTACTATCAACAGTTTTGATGAATGTGTAACACAAATATCATGCGTCAAATTTTGTCGACAAAATTGGAAATTTGTCTTAAAAGAAAATCTGTATTTTCTCATTAATAAAATTATTTATGTCATTTGACTCAGAATTAAAACGTTTTAGATATTAGAATTGCCAAGATAACTATAAAATCACATTATGAACTACTTTAGTGCTGAAATTACTGCCGTGCATCTATTTCATTGTCGGTTTCTTGTATGCTTGTATTACTGAAGTATTTTGTTAAATTAATTTTTATTTTACGGGAAACATCACTAACTATATAAAGAGATTGACTTTCCAAGGTACCTTACTCAACGTCATGTTCTGGAGGTTCGTATTTGTCCAATATTCAATATATTCGTTTACTGTCTTTTGACCTCTTGACGATTAATATGTTGGTATCTTTAAGGTTATCGCAACTTATAGCAGTTTGGAGTACCATCCGATTCACCTATGACCTTCATTTGTCAAATCAGAATATTATTTTGCTGCATTGCATATCGGTAACATCTAAATACAAATTTCCACATACATGAGTATACATAAGAATATCATTGATTATCAGACTTAAAGGGGATTATTTGGTCTTAAATGTGACTGAATGGTTAGAGCATCATGCTTTAAGCTACGAAGTCTCTCGCTTCTAATCAGCTCGGATGCGACCCCCTCCCACTCTTGAACTGATATTATGTGAAAGTTTAAGATTTTACTTGCGGCATGCCGGTGGCATCTTCTTGGGTACATTGTAATCGAATTCTCTCCCTCTCCTTTCCCCATTGAAAGAAATGGCCACCACAATATGACTTCAAAATTGATGATAAGTTCAAATCTAAAAGGTTTATTCGCATGATAACTGATTATCAGTTATAATTTTTGTACAGATAGTCCAATGGCTAATTATGTGTTTTCCCCCTGGGGGGACTTTTGGAGGTTATATATTTCTGAAAGTTTATCAAAATGCAACAAAATGAAACATATTAGCACTCTGGGAGTATGGGCGTTTAGGAGTTTGGGTAAAAACCATAGTAAATTAACAAAAATCGCTGAAAACTGGAAAACCTCAATTAATCCTTCATTTATGGTCCTGTTTGCTTATTTGTTCTGTTTGTTTATTGTTGTTTAACGTCCCACTCAAGAATATTTCACTCATATGGAGACTTCACCAAATGCCGGTGAAGGACTTCAAATTTTGGCCTATGCTCGGCACGTACGGCCAACCTTTAACGTGCAGACACCTATTGTGACACGAGACTTCAGTTCTTACTGTTTCCTCCGAAGGACAGGAAACCAACCTGGGCTCAATTCATGACATCACGAGCGCGTCTCTGTTTGCAGTGAAAGTACTTGTTGTATCTTTTTAAATGATAAGTATCGACCCATTAAACAACCATTATTTATCAAATTTGGCGTTTTGGGGTAAAAAATAAATTTTGTAAACAGAAACCTGTGAAAAAAAGTACTGTACTTTAGACTACAACATAATATATTCTGATGTGGGAACAGAAGTATATAAAGAAGATGCATTGTTATTCTTTGTGTTGAACAGCAAATTTAAATATTCTCTTAGTCTGCCAATTATTTTGAGTATCTTGAACTTTGCAATTAAATAAATGAAACGATGCGGAAAGAGACAGATAGGATTTTCTATAGTATTACTAAGCAACCCGTCAAAAAATATTATGTCAAGTGCATTCTCTCTCTCTCTCTCTCTCTCTCTCTCTCTCTCGATCGATCGATCTCTCTCTCTTTCTCTCTCTCTCTCTCTCTCGATCGACATAAATACATCTGATTTGTTTTAATTTGGATTGCACTTAATCAGATTTTTTTTTTATTTTTAGATACTCCAGTTAAAGTGGATCCAGGTATGTTTGCATTATATGTCTGCGTTATATGTCTGCGTTATATGTCTGCGTTATATGTCTGCGTTATATGTCCGCGTTCTATGTCTGCGTTACATGTCTGCATTATATTTTTTTCCTTTGCTGTATGTATGAAACTGATCACTGCTCCATTTCACCATGATTATGATACTTCCTTCGAATAACTAAGATACAAATAAATAAACGTATTGGGAAAAGATATGTGTTTGAAGTCTACAATTGTGTACATGTAGTATATCATGAAAAGTTTCACGTCTAAAAATTTCCCCATAAGGAATAAGATTCAATTTTCTGTTTTGTCTGAAAATGTTCGGAAACTGGAAATTCTTTACACGGTAACATTTCATTTGTAGTAAGTTAACTAAATTATTAAAGTTAGGAATTTAATGACCGCAAAATTGAAAGATCATGGATATTCACTCACTAAACAGACAGACAGATAGACGGACAGACAGACAAACAGACATACAGATAGATAGATAGATAGATAGATAGACAGATAGATAGATAGATAGATAGATAGATAGATAGATAGATAGATAGATAGATAGATAGATAGATAGATAGATGGATGGATGGATGGATGGATGGATGGATGGGTGGACGGACGGACAGATAGATAGATAGAAAGACTAATCGATTAACTTATTTACTGATATGATTGTCTCCATTATTTTTTTAAACGACAAACAAGGTTTTCACTTATGTAATGCTATATATATTATAAGAAATCTCTTAGTCATCGCTCATACTCTTTTTCGAATTATAAATTGATAATCAAACACGCGAAATCGATAGCAATCGAATTTATAACAGTTCTCATTTTTATAAATATGTATGAAATATTTCAAAATATGAATTTGATCAAGTGTCCTTAATGTCGCCAAGTTGCAAAATGTTTATGAATATAAAATCCACCTTGTACGACATTTATAATTAAAGACTTTCAACTGGGGTTCCGTTTATCGTTTCTAAGGATAGTGTTCATTCTTGTACAGGAAATGAAGTGCTTTTTAGAAGTATCTGTTTGACCGTTTTAAATTAAATAACTGGAGAGGTAATACACTTTATCGTAATTATACAAGACATTTTAGCATTTGAAAACTTCCAATTTTCGTCGGAGAAATTAATGTTTTATTCACCGTATAAAGGAACAGGTACCCATAATGAAGCGTTTCACAATTAAAGATATTCATGATTTTTTTATTAGGAGTGATAGAAAGGTTCCAAATATAAAAATATAACATAAATATTTTTTTCTGTATTATTGTAAGTGATCTTATACACATTGGACACTGTTTAATATGCCAGACAATGGCAAACTGCTAATAACAAACAAAAGAAAGAAGTTATTGCTGGATGTCCTTCTTTTTAGTCCTGGCATCAAAGTTGTCTGTATGTTCATATATAGGTCATGCCACAGACCATATGATAATTGTGGGGGTCAAAACAATTGAAGTGAATGAAACAAAATATTACACCAATAAGCAGATATCGTCAAATTATAGAACATGCTAAAGACAATTGTGAAAACTTTCAAATGTTAAAGATATAGAAATGATACAACTACCGAGATATCATATCCAAATACATGTGCAGTATAGCATATCGTACTTTTGGAAATATATGTTTGTACAAGTATGATAAGTGACCACTCTATTGAAGCCAAAGCAAAACATTTACATGTATAACTGTACGTTTACCTTTGTTTGGTTTCAGAAACATAGCTTTTCACTACTTTAATATTTTGGGCTATAATCATTTATGACATTTCATAACATAATCGAGAGACATGATATGTATTGTGGTAAAGAAAACAACAAGTATCTATGAAAAGAAAAGAATTACCGAGGTGTAATTTCATACACATGTATATTTTAACTTCGACATATGTGTAGAGATTTTCGATGTTTTTGTAGAGATGAGCCCAAAAGATTATTCGAAACATCGATAAATTTTATTCATAAAAGTTTAATAAATGAATTGCTTACAAGAAGCATTCAGTAACAAAATTATTCGGGACTTTGCCAATAGCTCGACACATTGAAAGATGCGCTGTATTGAAGTTCGACTAACCGAACTTTCACTGTATATACATATATCATTATAACCACGATAACTCAATATGAAACAATGTCGTGAACGTCAGTATATCAATACCTCAGCCTTGTTTCAGTGTGGCATTTTGATGGGAAAATTTATTTTTATTCACCATTTACGAAAACATTCTGTCGTTATTTATATGAGAATGTCATTTTAAATCACTTTTCATAGATATCGTTAAAAAATAGAATTTTCCGCCAACATCAGTTTGACACAAAACAGACCTACTCTACTCTGAAAACTATTTTACGTATGCTCACTTTGATGTCAGAGCAGACTGGTGTGTTGGTAAACAGGCAACCATAATTGTAAAACATCATGACACTATTGGATAATGTAAGGTTTTTAAATGGATGAATATGATGTAAGATTTCAATTAGTTGAACAGCAAGACTCACGTGTTGCAAATATTAGCCGATGGTTTTTCTCGCACGTTTCTTTTTTATGAACAAAAATAGAATTGTTAATGAAAGAGTACTCGTCATACGATGCTTCTTTATCTCCTAGATTCAATGGGGTGTTTGAATGCATGTGATTTTAACTGTCAACTGGTTTTCATGATAACAATTCAATTTAAACCACTCAAATTACGTCATCATTGATTGTTTCCAATAACATTTTATTCATTTTATACTTTTACTTGCGGCAGGCTATCTAAATACTATATAATAGTACAGTATAATGTGTCAAACCAAAAATAAACCCTTTCACGATAACTGCGTACATACTAAATTCAACTGCGCACAAGAACTTTTGTGTGGCATCAAGCATTTTCGTTATCAAAACATTTCATACCTATGGCAATTAGTGCGCAATTGAAGAGTGCCCTATTAAAGACTAATTATGTCCTGTGTACGATTTGAATTCCATTGGGTATGATTTGTGTCGAGTGCGGAACGTCTTGTTACCATTTGGAAGTGTTAAGTGTGCAGGTGGGATTAGTAGGAACGGAGTTATCGTGACAGGGTCTATTGACTCTTGTGTACCATGGTGTTAGAAACCATACCATTTTGTTCTTAATATTGAGACTGTTTGTTCATCAATTTTTTATTATCATTATAAATATTATAATAGATTGTAGTATATAGATTTTCTAAAGTAAAGAGAAAGTGATATAATACAAAGCCAACTAATAAATCTAAATGTATAGCCAAATCCGTCCAAGAGTAACCACTGTAGAAATAGGGATATGCTAGCTTTTGAAAAATTTACCAAACGAAATATCACTCATATTTCTTTTCTTTTCAGTGATAAAGATAAAAGGTACGGAATTTGTGAATTTATATGAACAAGTAAAATTGACGTGCAATGTTACATTTGCTAATCGAGCACCAGAGCTCATTGATTGGTTCCATGATGGTCACATGATCAGATCCAGTGAGCCTAAGTGGTTGAATAGAATTCAAATTACACGATATACACCAGAAGTGCCTGGAAATTCATTAATTAGTGAATTGATAATAGAATACAGTGAATTACGAGATGATGGGCGATACGTGTGTAGAAGCTGGAACTATGATTTAGATCTGATGGTCACAGATAGTTTTTTCGTAAATGTTTTGAATAGTAAGTATCTAAAGCTCAGGTTGCCATACTTCTGAATATATATTCTGTTTTTGCACCGCTTCAACTTTGAAGTGTCCGATGTATGTCTTTGCTGTCGATCAAGCAATAAAATGTTCGATTTAATACCAAAAAATGTCACAATGTGTAGTGTTCAGACGTTAATTGCAATTTGTTTTGACTTAAATGGACTAGTGACAATCTGGCCTTCAGATATAACTGCATTTTATTGCTTGGTCGACGCAAAGATACATCACATACCGTACATCGCTAGGGCTAACCTGGTTGAATCGGCAAAGAAAAATCCGGATCCAAAAACGGATTACGTAAGAACTCGAAAATGGTCTATTCCTCTTTTTCTATTGTCGTGAAATTGTCAAGATTTACGGGAATAATGGAATCCATGATAATCAATACAATCTGTAATTTTCTAGTTTGATTAATCTATGATCTTGATCTAACACTGTATGAACGATGGAAATTACACTTCTGATAGCTCTGTGCAATATATCCACTTTCTGTTTAATGAAATAATGTTAAATGGTTTCTTGCTCCTAGTGGTATCATATACTTATGTTGGTAGAAATCAAGAGTTCATGATATTTTAATCAATGATAACCGAAAACATCATCCTCCTTTTGAGTTTTTCTATGATAGTACAGGTTTTATACTGCATGAAAATTTTACTGAAATATGTTTCATAAAGACCAAAATAATACTCCGGTATTATACCCTCATACTTTAGGAATTGTCTTTGATCTGTGATTTCAAAATAAGAGTAAATAATACCTGTATTCTAAATCCAGTTTGGTTTATATATAAATGTTTTAGTTGACCGCAAAAGCACATGCTAGTCATGATATTTCTATATACCTGATAAATAACGTGGCAAAATGGAACCAGAAAATCATACATGTTTGTAAATGTTTTATTTGATCTTTGATCATTTATGAAAAATGTCCACTCATTCATGAACTGTTTATTTTACTCCTGTAATCTATTTCATTCCCCTTGTCCTTCAAAATCCCAAAGTTCTCATATTTGATATATCACCTACCGATTTAGCAGGAAATCGACATTTATCATCGCTTCTGTTTCAGCTAGCGCAGTGTTTAAACACTGTGATAATTACACCAGAAATTTTGTACATTTCAGTGATTTCCTAAATCCGTTTTCATGCATTGATTCAGTACTTCATCAATCAAATCCGCTAGGTAATGAAAACAAAAAAATATATCGATTTTTCGCTTAAACATTTAACGTAGCTATTATCTAGGTATTTCGAAAAACAGAAGAGTCCGTAAAACTAAATGGGACAAGGACAGTAATTATGTATAGATTATCTCGAGCTTTATAAAGGAATATGTAAATCTCTTTCACAGATTTCTGCTTTAGCTAAAATATATTTGCGTTGAGCTATGAATCATGGCAGGTCATAATTACAATAATGAGTTAAGCCTAGTTTATCTCAGTTTTTTTTTTTTTTTGCATACTATGATACCATTTTCTATTTCGGAAGTCTACATTATCTTAAATTCAAGCTCAACTGATGAAATTTCTCATTAATCAACATTAACTTAAAAACTAGTTTAATTGAAAAACAAACTAGGATTAACTTCGTCAAAATAATATCCCGAAGTAATGATAAGAATCAGTTGATCCCAGTTTATCTACAGTAAATATTATTTTACAACACCAACATTATGTTAATTACCAATCACCAACTCGCATTAACTGGAGAAAAGCTAGTATTTAAAAGTGACAAAAACTAATTTTAACATAGGGAGGATTATGTGTCACTAAATTATGTTATTATGTTGTGCCATACCTTATATGTATGACTGATAATTTGAGAAATTCAAGGTCACTAAATTGTGTTTAAGCAATAGAATTAATATATAAAAAACATAAATCATGAGGAGGTTCAGGAGGCGACATACAAATCTGGTAAATATTGGATAGACACGGATTTTTGAAAAAAAACAAGTGGGATCAGGTGTCAAGAAGGAATAAACGCCATCTGTTAACCGGTCACATCTGTTGCGAGTACACAGCAAGTCCACAGTCAAATTAAAATTAAATAAGTGAGGAATTTAATCATTGCCACAATCGAAAACTCATTGAAATCTTCACATATTGAAACAGTACTGGCATATTGAATCATCTACGATATATAAACATATACAGGTGAAAAAGGTATATAACTACTTAAATAGGGAAAGGTGGGGCTAGGAAAACAAACCGAAATCATCACGTTCGTCGTACTATTAATACACTCTCACTGTTTGAATTGTGGATATAACATTTAAAACAATGATATGAATGAAATAATCTCAATTATTATTGATCTATTAACAATGATATTTTAACAAATGGATATATATATATATATATATATATATATATATATATATATATATATATATATATATATATATATATATATATATATATATATATATATATATATATGCGTGTGTGTATGTTACGATGTTTTATTTGGAATTGCGTTAAACACATTATTCTAGATATAAGCGACGATTGATTAGTATTGATTATAACATATAAATATCGTAATGTGAAGTTGAAGATTTACACAGATGTTTTGAGATAAAAAGCATTGTTAGATATAACGTATCTGGATTTTGAAATTTATATCGCTCAAATAGGAAACTACAAATTTGTACTATCAAATTCAAATGTATAAATATTAACCGGATTTAGTGTATTATAAGTGTTTGTAAAATTGTTTTCGTGAGAAAAGAAAATTTCCATAAATTAATACCTGTGTTATGGATTTATACCAATACAGAGAAAGTAAAAACAAAACTTGTCAAGTATGCTTTACACAGAGACACAGTTTTTAGCCTATTCCTGTGACCTGTGACTTACCTGTTATGTCAATACTCGGCGAAAGAAGTCACTGGAACTAGTTTCTCCATCATCATACGGATGCTCGAAACTGTCAATTGACCAATCCACAGTCGAATTGTTCGGGTTTTGCGATTTGAATTATGAAGTATCTCACTTCTGGTCAGCGCTGGTTCGGACCGCGATGGAACCAAGCTGATTTAGGTGAGACAGTTTCCCAGTTTACTTTGCGGATGGCCGGTGATCTCTTTCCGCATAGATTGTAACCGGGCTCTATCTCCACCAATAACCACTTGCCATCAGCATATAACTGAAAATTTGTCGAGGATGGCGCTAAACACTAATTAAAAAGAAGTAGAACCCCCCCCCCCCGCTTGCGAGGCGTATGTCTTTATAAACTGAGACAGATAGATAGATAGATAGATTATAATGAAGGAATATGTTTAGACAGATTATATGATCATTGCATGTACAAATATTAGATGCAGAATCAATATGCGACCTTTTACGCAATAAAGCAGTTGTTTATATTTCTCTTTTTAAGCGGTATACCTTCTGATTTTGGAAGGTTAGGCTTATTCATTTTTACAAGCTTCATTTTTGTGTTTTGGGAAACTCAAAGCAAAGTATTTATAGTTTATGTGAAAGTAATAGAATATAAAAAACAGACAAGATTCTGTTTCATCTTAAAATCTTCTAACTGTCCCATAAATCATGTCACGTGTATATTGGATATTCAAAGCTCTGTGCACAATAAAATGATTTGAAAGTGAAATTTCAAGGAAGTAAACTAGGTTTATAGCATATATATTTACCTAGACTCAGTTTACTATATCTTTTATTCGATATTCAAAATAACATTTTTTTTTCAAATATATATTCATAGATACGTGTATCCCCGAATAATAAATTATGCACACAGCATGTTGCTATAATTAATTTGAGTGAAATCGAAAGTCAGACATTTCATGGATTCTCCAGACACATACTTGTTGCAGAAAATAAAATGAAAACAGATGAAGATGCGTAATTATCTTACCGGGGTCCTAAACAGACACCTTTGAACGCAATAGGTCAATGCATTTGACTAGATGAGATTCGAATTCCTCTCCTTTTATGATATATATATCATGGTATATTCGTCTAGCTTTCTTTTTCTCACATTATCATTATGTTTTATGCTTCTTTTAATATGATCCACAGCTGATAGAAACGTCCAAGAACGAGGAATAGGTGATGGTAAGAAAGTTTTATAATTCTACAACTCTATAAATGCATGTCTCGTTTTTCTCTAGCTGAAAAATATCATCGTTATGTGCAATATGCTACCATTTATATTGACTCAGATTAACTCATTCACCTCTAAAGTCACATTTGGACTTGTCTAGGTCATTAATGTAAAGAAGAGTCCATTGTTTTTTCAGAGGTTGATGAGTTATCTAGGTTGGACAGACATAAAGTGTTGGTATTTAATATCCTGAAAATGTATCACTAACTAGAAAATGTATTCAGCTATGTACTACATGGTACTGGATGTATATGACGTTTTACAGCATTTGACTGGTTTTGTCGGTATTATGGTTTTATGTTAGTTTTGAATGTTTCTGTCTCGTGTGTGTTACCATTAATAAAATCGCTTTGTGAAGAGTTTTCCTGTGAGCTTGCCAATTCATTTTAATTATTAATGCTAGGCTAGATCATATGTGTTTTAATCAAGTTTAGTGGATATAACATCACGAAACCGTAAAACTTGCTGTAACTCATTATATATAGTAGTGAATTCAGGTATACACCAGACTATATCTTGTGAATGTCGATTAGTATGTATTGTAAGATTGACTGGCTATTTGTCAATCCCTGGGTCTAACTGGGAGAGTGGTTATAGCATCACACTTAAAACCACGAAGTCTGTCATTTTTTTAGGCTAAACAGGTTTCAAGCTCCATAGAATGTAAGCTGACGATATGGGAAAGTTTCGATATTCGTTCGTGGTATGTGACAAGGCTGTGGGCTTTCCCATATACATTGTAACTATCCTCTCCTTCATTCAAGACATACAAGTTGTCAAAATAGATTTTTTTTGTTATTAAACATTTTTAATCTTTGCTACCAATAAAATGTTTTTAAAATGTTTAAGTTAAACAAACACGTGATCGTGATATAATCCCGTATTTGTGAAAAGAAATTGAGTGTGAACAATGGGCAAGTAAACATTTGAATTCTTACATGGATGGCAAGAATATCATTCATCCTAGGAAATATATGCATGAGGCAATGTATCGTTTTTGCCTTTTTGATAAAAGTTTTGGTTACATCGCAGGGTATTTTTTTCGTCAAAATGACAGCATTTATGCCATTAAAACTGCCGACCAAAGTATACCTACAAAACTGATGTGTGAAAAAATGCATGAATCTACCTAGAACTATGTGGTACCAAACTTCAGACATTTCCACATTCAAATGTACCATGACAATATTCACTGCCGCGCATATTATTAACATTGACTTGAATTATCACGAAGTTATTTGAAGTAAGGGAATTTGACCGATTTATCTTAAATTGATGAAATAATTCGATTATAGATCCATTTTCACAGCTCATGTATAAGCAATTGATCGAATTTTATAGTAATTAGGACCAAGGACTAAGTGCACTTTGTGCACGAAGCAAATTTTCGCATTTGTGTTCTCCACAATAAACGAAACTTATGCGAAAGAAGCAAGCGATTGTTATGATTCATAAAGATGTTTGATTGTCTGTATTTTTTTCGATTGACATATTTATTACATACTACCCCCCCCCCCTCTAACAGAAGTATATAGATAAATGCATTTTAAACCAACTGATTATAATGAATAACTAAGAATTTCTCAGCTTTCAGATAAGTTTCTCTTTCTTCATCTTTCCGCAAATTTTACTCGGTTAGACATATGGCCGACAATACATCAACACGAACTCTATTGATATATTGTCTATGTATGTACAAAAGCATATACTATGATTTACAATTTATTCAGGATTACAAAATACTGAAAGAAACTTGCTCTTAATACCCAAATGTATGTATTTAAAATGTAAGATTTAGAAACGCACCTCAGAATTGTAATAATGCCAGGTCCTATAACGAAGAAACCTGCCGTGATATAAGTTCCATACCCTTGCCAACATATTCCTCATTTCAGTTGAAAGTATAATACACAGTGTAAATTCCGTTTTCATCAGGGGGCTTTGATGATCAGGGAACAACACAAACCTTAATATTAGAAGCTTAAATTGCACAGTAAATGAATGCACATGTTTGCATTAATGTTTTTTGTTTCTATTTCTTCATTCTTTTTGTGTATGATTACGAATATGAAGGTTGTTTTGTACAAATGGCTTGTGTCATTACAGCTTTATCCTGCTTTAGCTCTTTTGTATATTAGTTTAAGATTTTTAGATCTATATTTCAAATAATTTCTAGAAACTGCCAACATATTTAGTTAATGACTAAATATCACGTAAATATGTTTATATTAGAAATAGATACATGCCCCTTAAAACTATATGGGTTCACTCAGTTTGCAATATATATATATATATATATATATATATATATATATATATATATATATATATATATATATGTGTGTGTATGCAGTAAAACCCTCATATAACGAATTTCTAGTTACCTTTTCTCACTTCGTTATAATACTGTAAACGATTTGGTTAAGAACATCAAGGGACATGGAAATTGGTTTGTTATAGACAAATATTCATTATATAAACTTCGTTATTAGATTTTGCAACTAAGAATACATAGAGATTATCTTTTGAGTAATTATGTGCTTGATTTCGTACAAACCGAGTTTGTTATATTCAAGTTTCATAATATATACGTGATTGTTTATACTGTCCAGTTATCGTAAGTCCATTATGTTTATGTTGATAATATCATTATTCCGCTTATTTTTTTATTAAGTTTGCTTGCTTTGTAAATTACCAATGCACTGATATGATTTGCTTAACTATTCATATATTTCCCCTCTCTCTCTCTCTCTCTCTCTCTCTCTCTCTCTCTCTCTCTCTCTCTCCGGATTATCTCACCCTGTAAGAACAATTTTAAAAAGTAAATCAGTATTCACTTATATATCGCTTATGTTCTACTAAAACTAATAGATTTCGTTTTATCATTGTTTTCACAGAATGTTATCCAATTAATTTTAACATTTGAAATATTGCAGTGTAATGTTTATAAATTACATCATAGAATGTTAGGAACAAGAGTTATTTTCGTTTTAATGCCTGTAACACTTCCACATTTGAGTTTATGTAACTATCTACATGTGCAGAAATAACTTTTTCCTATGCCAAATGTAAAACAATTTAACCCACGTTTCCTTACCTGCATGTTCATTGCAGGCTTCATAAGTGTCTTCTTGTTTTGCTTGTTTTATTCCTTTTATTTCAAAAGGTGCTGAAATTTTAACTTAAGACGCCAGCAAATTTTTCATTCATTTCCAGATTCCAGACACCACAGAGACACAAATGCAGTCTTCGCACTACAACACTATGTCGATGTATATAGAAATAATGATTGATTGATTTATTGTTTCCTTTGCAGGGAAGGGCACCAAAGCAAGAACTCATGGTGGACACAATAGTGGTTTTACCAACTCTGTGACATACTGGTTATTGAGTTTACTCCTTATATTGTTAATTATATTGAGGTGAAAACCAGACATTGAACTATCTTGGAAAATGACGCACGATATGATGTTTATCATAAGTGAAAAATCAAGATCAAGATCAAGATCGTTGATATTTTTCAAGAATGTCTTTTTGACAAAGGTTATATGTTCGACCTGTCATAATAGGAACACGGCTTGATAAACTTTCAATGTTAGTAACAATAAAGAACTTCAATAAATCTCGATTTTAGTACGTAAGCAAGAATGATATCATGAAGATCACGTGACCGGAAGGCAGCACAAATCGGGGTACTGGTGACTTCAATTGACTTCACCGTGAATGTAAACACATGTTATTATTGTCATCACGTTGTTATCACATTATGCTAAAATGCTTTAGCAAACGTTCATGAAATAATGTCTATGTACTCATCCTTAATATTTAGTTCCAATGATATCTCGTTGGGTGTTCCATACACGATTCAAGGAGTTCAGCGCATGCGTTTTACATTTTGACCCGTTTCATTAGCACGACACGCTTCATCAGCACCAGGTTGTTCGTAACACACATGACAGCCCAATAATAATTCCGTTCTACCTTAAAACATTTGAATCATTACGGATTTTATCTTAAGGTCAAGATGAAATGTAAATTTCATTGAAGTAATCACTTCGCGGTAAACCTGCCATGAACTCCAGGAAGAAGGAAAACACTCAGTATATATAACTTTCAGCATCTTGTTGACTGTATCGACTGGATAGCACATAAACGAGATTTTTATATCATTGTCATCAGCATCCTCTATATTGGCGATAGCATTTCGACTAGTCCAGTAACTACCTCGTAATGGATGATCATGTTTTACCTATTCTAAAATATGAATAGAGAAGTAACACATCAATCGTGACTATTGTATGACCATTGTCTCTCGTCAAAGTACCGCTTTCATGTTACAATATATCATCATGTTCTGTTTAACCTGAATAGTAAGTTAACATCCGCGGAAGAATACTTAAATTTAAATTATTGACTTGACTGAACAATAAAGTCTCCTAGTGCCCAGCAAATGGGCTATATACCGGATATATATTGTCTATATAACCCGGGTTCGTTATTTCAATATATGTCCATTCACATTGTTTGCTTCTGGTTTGTTGACGTGTATTTTCATTTTTGTTTTGTAAATCACCACGTACATCAGTTGCTAACATGCTATTAAGTGTTGTTATTACTATTTTATTCCTAGATATTTTGATTTGATAGTTTTGACATCTGGATTTAATTATAAGTGCCAGAAAAGCATTATTTAAAAAAACATGTGTTGGTAAAATGATCTCACATAACAGCATAGGCCTACCAAGGCAAAGGGACACATCCAGGGTTTTCCAAAAACAAAAAACAATACCGTCTATTTTCCAAAAAAATGTCACACATATATTACATATTGCTTTGCACAGATTCCATGCATTACTTCTGTGTCGACAAGTAGCTTGTCACCCCTGTTATGATTTAATTTAGACTCAATGTGTTTGTGTCAGTTTACCTCGGTAGATCTATGATATTACTGGCCTCAAGATTATATATATTTATATATGAATAGGAAAAAACCCATTGTGAACAACATAAGAAAAGAGGACGTTTGTGTATTATGTCACTATATTTTACTACGTTGGGGTTATACTGAAAATAAAAGTGAAATGTTACATAGTAATGCTAAATATCTCAGTGTTATTAAAAATACAAAACAAAATAAAAATTCTTTTGTGTTTGATATATATATATATATATATATATATATATATATATATATATATATATATATATATATATATATATATATATATATATGTACATTTACAATGGAATTTCGATGATTCCAAGTTCAAGGGAACACCTGAAAAAGTTCGAAACATCGGGACTTCGACTCATGGATGGTAACTGATAACAATACGTTTTTAGTTTCACAGGTTCTTTAAGATGTATGTGACTGCTTCGAAACCATTTAAGACATGTACGGTCATTATGATTAATAATTAGTGTTAAATTTAACTAAATTTTCGTGAAACTAAAACATTGAGTGTTTATGAGAAGGAAAAAGATTATTCGTACGCATGCAAATTTTGACTTCGAGTTACATTTAGGAAATTTTATTGTATTTATAGAAATGGGCCCCCCAAATTATTTAAAACATCGAGATATTTGACTCATAAGAATTATAAAATTTTCATAAGTAGCGTTAAATAACAAAATTATTCGGGACTTTGTGAAAAGTTCGAAACATCGAGAAATTCGAAAATTTGATGTTCGACTCATCAAAGATCTAATATATATATATATATATATATATATATATATATATATATATATATATATATATATATATATATATATATATATATATATATATATATATATATATATATATATATATGTCTGTGTGTGTGTTTGTGTGTGTGTGTGTGTGTGTGTAAGTGTGTGTGTGTGTGTGTGTGTACACTTTAGAATACTAAACCCAAATTTCCCTTCTAACGGCGAATCAGACGTATTGATGAATTTTACTCATATTTTATCCCTAAAATTGCACATCACAAGTGTACGATTTGCCTAATTTTGTTTTAAAAACTCAAATACCAACTACAATTCAGTCTCAGAATTTCTTTAACAATTTTCTAAACGACATGTGTAACAAAACAGGATCCAATCTCAGTCAGTTTGACTGAATCTGAATTTGTCATAGTTCATAAAAATATGAATTACATTGTATATAGACTGTTATAAGTCAAGTTTTAATTGGGTAACGTAGCAATACCTCATATAGTAAACGAAAGCAATAGTACCTTCTTAGTATTTAGTTTTTGAAGCTGATTCTGTTGGTCGCATTTGAAAAGAGCAATGATAAAACTGGAGGGGTTTACAGATAATAAGGTTTTACTAGCAGCAAAATATAAATCGTAGGTTTTGATTCAATAAGTAATTCTGTACAATCATTTACTTTAAGTTTTGTATTCACAATTGAAGGACAAACAAAAGATATTTGTTTACCTGTTCTACTCCTCGTCGTATCTATTATTTAGTAAATAAAAAATTGGTTTCAACCTATGAAGCAAGAATATTCGTAGAAGCAGGATTTAATGTAAATATACTTGTTAGCTCTCTTTTTTCAATGTGAAAGTTTTGTTTTTATCATTCATGAATATGCTTTTTTCTAAAGTCTGTCTTGATGTCGGCTTTTTCAGAAGTTACAGTCGTTGAATTTTTAAAGAAATACATGTTATTATTCCCGTTTTTTACACTTAGCTATGTCATTAATTGAAAATATGTTTAAAACACCAATATTAAACGTACACGACATTGATTATAACACAAGGTCATAGTAATATGATCAACCGGAAATGACGTTACAAATGATATTTAAATGATCTGTAGTTTAATGCAGCTTTTGAAATATGACTCTTGTATACTTTTTCATAGAATATGAAATTACCAAATACACCAATTGAAAATGGAAACATTGCATATCGATTGAATTTGTTCAGTGACAGCTGTAAACGTATGAATGTTTCACATTGAAATGATAAACAAAATGTTGTAAATTTACAAAAGAATATTTATGTACATTGGTTTGTAAACAGAATAAAACTGTTAATCACAGTGTATCTTATGTTGTCTATCAACTCATCCAACCCTGAAGTCATATTTGAACTTGTCCATTTCAAAGAATGATAAAGTCTACCGTCAGAATGTAGGGGTGTATGATTTAGAATCAAAATTTTATTCATTTTACATGGAAAATTAACTTTTTCACTCCCAAATTATGAAAGAAGAAGACCATACTATTTATTGGATTGGGTGAGTCTAAATGTGACCACAGGGGTCGACAGGTTATGGCACATGTTATAAGTTTGTTCCTTGTTATCTTGCCAGTTCGTCATTATTATATAACACATACAGACGGAAAAAACACTTGCAATGTTTACAACATATTCGTATACATTTGAACACCCAAAGTTGTGCGGAGGGGGAAATAAGCCTTGCGGTCTAATTGGTCATTAAATGAAAACATAAATTTTGTCATTAATAATGAATTCAGGTGATAAAATACAAGGATATCTATAGTTCTAGGGTAATAAGGTTGCCAGTTTAGAAAATACAGCGAAGGACGAGACGAGAATAAAGAACTTTTTTGTTTCGGAATACTGAAGAAGAAATCAAACGACAAGCTTAATATTTCATTGCAAATATTATAATCTAAAATATAAACCTTTTAGTTAAGGTAATAATTTTAACTTAGGAATGGCATTGACCTGAAGTTTGTTGTATTAACATTGATGCCTATTGGGAAATATTTTGCGGTGTCTATCCAAAAATCTTATAAAATGAGGCTTATTTCAAATAGGTTATCTCCACTTGACTACAGATGTCGCTTTAACAGATAAGGTCTGAAAAATAAGACAGCACGGAGTTATATTTATATCTTATAAAATAAGCATTTGTATGTAGTGAACAAATAAACAGCTCTTAATTACTCAGATTAACTACTTCGGTTGTATTTGCAAAATTCTTGTTGAGGTGAAAAAATTTGATTGAATGTTAAAAAACAAATGTTAAAAATGATAATTTTACTATTTATAATGATGAATTTCCAGGATTAACATTCATTTTCAGAATTATTCTATATAAAAGAGAGCTTTTTACGATAACTTTTCTAATTATTAACCCAATTGGAAAGTTTATATATAAAGTTTAGGAGCGAGGAATTCTTAGCGGGAAGTAAAACAACAATCAAACAAAACGTGTTCATTAGACAAATTTTGTATGTATTTGTAAATGCGTGTTTTACTCAAACGTGTTTATTTTTATAAAACTAAATTAATTTTAAGTAAAATATTATAAAATATCATTTATTCAACAAGAATTAAAAAATATTTTTTTAAATACTTATTTACTAAATACATTTTAAATAATATAAGTTAATAATTCATTATTTTATTATTGATAAAGAGCAACAAGAACTTCAATACAATGAATAATAATAATAATAATAATAATAATAATAATAATAATAATAATAATAATAATAATAATAATAATAACAACTAGAGCTGAGCTTTTTGCTGAAGCAAAAACGGGTCATCCGACCATAGCTGAGGCTACAGCTTTGATACAGCTTCAGCTGAGCAACAGAGCAAAGCTCAGAAGCTATGACCCTGAGACCGAAGTCCGATCCACAAAGACAATTTTTGATATTTTGAGTTGAAATGTTGAAATTGAGTTGTGACATTGACTTTTGATCGGATGACCTTGAAACTTCACACATATGTTCTTGAGCTCATTCCCTACAAATCATCAACACTAACCTATATATAAAAGTTCTATAGTTTTTGAGCTATTTTGAGTTGAAATTTTCAATTTGAGCTGTATCCTTGATTTTTAATCGGATGACCTTGAAATTTCACACATATGTTCTTCAGCTCATTCCCTACAAATCATCAACACTAACCTATATATAAAAGTTCTATAGTTTTTGAGCTATTTTGAGTTGAAATTTTCAACTTGAGCTGTGACCTTGACCTTTCATCGGATGACCTTGAAATTTCACACATGTATTCTTCAGATCATTCCCTATAAATCTTCAACACTAACTTATTATAAAAGTTCTATAGTTTTTGAGCTTTTTAAAGTTGAAATTTTCAATTTGAGCTGTGACCTTGACCTTTCATCGGATGACCTTGAAACTTCACACATATGTTCTTGAGCTCATTCCCTACAAATCATCAACACTAACCTATATACAACAGTTCTATAGTTTTTGAGCTATTTTAAGTTGAAATTTTCAATTTGGGCTGTGACCTTGACCTTTCATCGGATAACCTTGAAACTTCACACATATGTTCTTCAGCTCATTCCCTACAAATCATCAACACTAACCTATATATAAAAGTTCTATAGTTTTTGAGCTATTTTGAGTTGAAATTTTCAACTTGAGCTGTGACCTTGACCTTTCATCGGATGACCTTGAAATTTCACACATGTATTCTTCAGATCATTCCCTATAAATCTTCAACACTAACATATATATATAAAAGTTCTATAGTTTTTGAGCTTTTTAAAGTTGAAATTTTCAATTTGAGCTGTGACCTTGACCTTTCATCGGATGACCTTGAAACTTCACACATATGTTCTTGAGCTCATTCCCTACAAATCATCAACACTAACCTATATACAACAGTTTCTATAGTTTTTGAGCTATTTTAAGTTGAAATTTTCAATTTGGGCTGTGACCTTGACCTTTCATCGGATAACCTTGAAACTTCACACATATGTTCTTCAGCTCATTCCCTACAAATCATCAACACTAACCTATATATAAAAGTTCTATAGTTTTTGAGCTATTTTGAGTTGAAATTTTCAACTTGAGCTGTGACCTTGACCTTTCATCGGATGACCTTGAAATTTCACACATGTATTCTTCAGATCATTCCCTATAAATCTTCAACACTAACATATATATAAAAGTTCTATAGTTTTTGAGCTTTTTAAAGTTGAAATTTTCAATTTGAGCTGTGACCTTGACCTTTCATCGGATGACCTTGAAAATTCACACATATGTTCTTGAGCTCATTCCCTACAAATCTTCAACACTAACCTATATACAACAGTTCTATAGTTTTTGAGCTATTTTAAGTTGAAATTTTCAATTTGAGCTGTGACCTTGACCTTTCATCGGATGACCTTGAAATTTCACACATGTTTTTTTCAGATCATTCCCTATAAATCTTCAACACTAACATATATATAAAAGTTCTATAGTTTTTTAGCTATTTTGAGTTGAAATTTTCAATTTCAGCTGTGACCTTGACCTTTTATCGTATGACCTTGAAATGTCACACATATGTTCTTCAGCTTATTCCCTACAAATCTTCAACACTAACATATATATAAAAGTTTTATAGTTTTTGAGCTATTTTGAGTTGAAAATTTCAATTTGAGCTGTGACCTTGACCTTTGATCCAACGACCTTGAAACTTTACGTAAGAATTCCTCATCAAATTATCTACATATCTTGTACAGTAACAGGTATATAAAAGTTTCACCGTTTTCGAGCTATTTTCAATTTAAATTTTTAGAGAATTTTTAAACTCACCTGTGACCTTGACCTTTCATCCGATGACCATGAAATTTCGTATGAACATTTATCAGTCAATTCTCTATAAATCATTCATGTATATGTCTATACTAAAATCTGATAGTTCTAGAGATATTGAGATTTTAAATTTTCAAATGTCTCTGTGACCTTGACCTTAAATTTTGTGACCTTGAAACTTTTTGAGCTTCTGCAACTCATGAAACTGAACAACTTTCTCATGCATATGTCTATATTAAAGATGCTTAGTTTCTGAGATATTTTGACTTTTGTCTCATTTTTAGCTCACAAAAAAATGAACCCCTTTTTTCAGCCCCTAGCGAGCTTTTTTTCAGGGGACACTCAGATCAAATTTGAACCCACATGCACCACTTCAGTCTTTGCTCTACCAGAAAATTCAAACAGATTTGCTCTAGCTTCAGTAGTTGTTGAGAAAATTGTGCCACAAAATGGGACATGAAAAAAAGTGATAAAGGGCGATAACTCGGGAAAGAAAGGTTATATTAAAAAAATTTCAAAACCTATCTGTAGAATGTTCCTGTGCACAAACGCTGAAAATTTGAGCAAAATCGGCTGAGCCGTTTTTGCTCTAGAGATGACACAAAATCTACTAGGAAAAAAAGAATAATAATAATAATAATAATAATAACTAGAGCTGAGCTTTTTGCTGAAGCAAAAAGGGGTCATCCGACCATAGCTGAGACTACAGCTTTGATACAGCTTCAGCTGAGCAACAGAGCAAAGCTCAGAAGCTATGACCCTGAGACCGAAGTCCGATCCACAAAGACAATTTTTGATATTTTGAGTTGAAATGTTGAAATTGAGTTGTGACCTTGACTTTTGATCGGATGACCTTGAAATTTCACACATGTGTTCTTCAGCTCATTCCCTACAAATCTTCAACACTAACATATATATAAAAGTTCTATAGTTTTTGAGCTATTTTGAGTTGAAATTTTCAATTTGAGCTGTGACCTTGACCTTTCATCGGATGACCTTGAAATTTCACACATGTGTTCTTCAGGTCATTCTCTACAAATCATCAACACTAAACTTATATATATAAAAGCTCTATACTTTTTGAGCAATTTTGAGTTGAAATTTTCAATTTGAGCTGTGACCTTGACCTTTCATCGGATGACCTTGAAATTTCACACACATGTTATTCAGCTCATTCACTACAAATCTTCAACAGTAACATATATATAAAAGTTCTATAGTTTTTGAGCTATTTTGAGTTGAAATTTTCAATTTGAGCTGTGACCTTGACCTTTCATCGGATGACCTTGAAATTTCACACACATGTTATTCAGCTCATTCACTACAAATCTTCAACAGTAACATATATATAAAAAGTTCTATAGTTTTTTGAGCTATTTTGAGTTGAAATTTTCAATTTGAGCTGTGACCTTGACCTTTCATCGGATGACCTTGAAATTTCACACGTATGTTCTTCAGCTCATTCCCTACAAATCTTCAACACTAACATATTATAAAAGTTCTATAGTTTTTGAGCTATTTTGAGTTGAATTTTTCAATTTGAGCTATGACCTTGACCTTTCATCGAATGACCTTGAAATTTCACACATATGTTCTTTAGCTCATTCCCTACAAATCATCAACACTAACCTGTATATAAAAGTTCTATAGTTTTTGAGTTATTTTGAGTTGAAATTTTCAATTTGAGCTGTGACCTTGACCTTTGATCCGACGACCTTGAAACTTTACATAAAAAATCCTCATCGAATTATCTACATATCTTGTACAGTAACAGGTATATAAAAGTTTCACCGTTTTCGAGCTATTTTTCAATTTAAATTTTAGAGAATTTTTCAAACTCACCTGTGACCTTGACCTTTCATTCGATGACCATGAAATTTCGTATGAATATTTTTCAGTCAATTTCCTACATATTACTTATGTATATGTCTATACTAAAATCTGATAGTTCTAGAGATATTGAGATTTTAAATTTTTAAGGGTCTCTGTGACCTTGACCTGAAATCACGTGACCTTGAAACTTTTTGAGCTTCTGCAACTCATGAAACTAAACAACTTTCTCATGCATAATGTCTATAGTAAAAGATGTGTAGTTTCTGAGATATTTTGACTTTTCTCTCATTTTTTAGCTGAAAAAATATGAGCCCTTTTTTCAGCCCCTAGCGAGCTTTTTTTCAGTGGGGACACTTGGATCAAATTTGAAACCCACATGCACCACTTCAGTCTTTGCTCTACCAGAAAATTTCAAAACAGATTTGCTCTAGCTTCAGTAGTTCTTGAGAAAATTGTGCCACAAAATGGGACATGAAAAAAGAGATAAAGGGCGATAACTCGGGAAGAAAAGGTGATATTGAAAAAATTTCAAAAACCTATCTGTAGAATGTTCCTGTGCACAAACGCTGAAAATTTGAGCCAAATCGGCTGAGCCGTTTTTTGCTCTAGAGCTGACACAAAAATCTACTAGAAAAAAAAGAATAATAATAATAATAATAATAATATAATAATAATAATATAACTAGAGCTGAGCTTTTTTGCTGAAGCAAAAAGGGATCATCCCGACCATAGCTGAGGCTACAGCTTTGATACAGCTTCAGCTGAGCAACAGAGCAAAGCTCAGAAGCTATGACCCTGAGACCGAAGTCCGATCCACAAAGACAATTTTTGATATTTTGAGTTGAAATGTTGAAATTGAGTTGTGACCTTGACTTTTGATCGGATGACCTTGAAACTTCACACATTTGTTCTTCAGATCATTCCCTATAAATCATCAACACTAACCTATATATAAAAGTTCTATAGTTTTTGAGCTATTTTGAGTTGAAATTTTCAATTTGAGCTGTGACCTTGACCTTTCATCGGATGACCTTGAAATTTCACACGTATGTTCTTCAGCTCATTCCCTACAAATCATCAACACTAATCTATATATACAAGTTCAATAGTTTTTGAGCTATTTTGAGTTGAAATTTTCAATTTGAGCTGTGACCTTGACCTTTCATCGGATGACCTTGAAATTTCACACGTATGTTCTTCAGCTCATTCCCTACAAATCATCAACACTAACCTATATATAAAAGTTCTATAGTTTTTGAGCTATTTTGAGTTGAAATTTTCAATTTGAGCTGTGACCTTGACCTTTCATTGGATGACCTTGAAACTTCTCACATGTGTTCTTCTGCTCATTCCCTACAAATCTCTAACACTAACCTATATATAAAAGTTCTATAGTTTTTGAGCTATTTTGAGTTGAATTTTTTAATTTGAGCTGTGACCTTGACCTTTCATTGGATGACCTTGAAACTTCACACATATTTTCTTCAGCTCATTTTCTACAAATCTCTAACACTAACCTATATATAAAAGTTCTATAATTTTTGAGTTATTTTGAGTTGAAATTTTCAATTTGAGCTGTGACCTTGACCTTTCATCGGATGACCTTGAAACTTTACATAAACAATCCTCATCAAATTATCTACATATCTTGTACAGTAACAGGTATATAAAAGTTTCACCGTTTTCGAGCTATTTTCAATTGAAATTTTTAGAGAAATTTCAAACTCACCTGTGACCTTGACCTTTTATTCGATGACCACGAAATTTCGTATGAACATTTATCAGTAAATTCCCTACAAATCACTCATGTATATGTCTATACTAAAATCTGATAGTTCTAGAGATATTGAGATTTTAAATTTTCAAAGGTCTCTGTGACCTTGACCTTGAATTCTGTGACCTTGAAACTTTTTGAGCTTTTGCAGCTCAAGAAACTAAACAACTTTCTCATGCATATGTCTATAATAAAGATGCTTAGTTTCTGAGATATTTTGACTTTTGTGTCATTTTAAGCTGATAAAATATGAGCCCTTTTTTCAGCCCCTAGCGAGCTTTTTTCTGGGGACACTCAGATCAAATTTGAAACCCACATGCACCACTTCAGTCTTTGCTCTACCAGAAAATTCAAACAGATTTGCTCTAGCTTCAGTAGTTGTTGAGAAAATTGTGCCACAAAATGGGACATGAAAAAAGTGATAAAGGGCGATAACTCGGGAAGGAAAGGTGATATTGAAAAAATTTCAAAAAACCTATCTGTAGAATGTTCCTGTGCACAAACGCTGAAAATTTGAGCGAAATCGGCTGAGCCGTTTTTGCTCTAGAGCTGACACAAAATCTACTAGGAAAAAAAGAATAATAATAATAATAATAATAATAATAATAATAAATAACTAGAGCTGAGCTTTTTGCTGAAGCAAAAAGGGGTCATCCGACCATAGCTGAGGCTACAGCTTTGATACAGCTTCAGCTGAGCAACAGAGCAAAGCTCAGAAGCTATGACCCTGAGACCAAAGTCCGATCCTCAAAGACAATTTTTGATATTTTGAGCTGAAATGTTGAAATTGAGTTGTGACCTTGACTTTTGATCAGATGATCTTGAAACTTCACACATATGTTCTTGAGCTCATTCCCTAGAAATCATCAACAATAACCTATATATAAAAGTTCTATAGTTTTTGAGCTTATTTGAGTTGAAATTTTCAATTTGAGCTGTGACCTTGACCTTTCATCGGATGACCTTGAAACTTCACACATGTGTTCTCTTCATCGCATTCCCTACAAATCTTCAACACTAACCTATATATAAAAGTTCTATAGTTTTTGAGCTATTTTGAGTTGAAATTTTCAATTTGAGCTCTGACCTTGACCTTTCATCGGATGACCTTGAAACTTCACACATGTGTTCTTCTTCGCATTCCCTACAAATCTTCAACACTAACATATATAAAAGTTCTATAGTTTTTGAGCTATTTTGAGTTGAAATTTTCAAATTGAGCTGTGACCTTGACCTTTCATCGGATGACCTTGAAATTTCACACATATTTTCTTCAGCTCATTCCCTACAAATCTCCAACAATAACATATATATAAAAGTTCTATAGTTTTTGAGCTATTTTGAGTTGAAATTTTCAATTTGAGCTGTCACCTTGACCTTTAATCAGATGACCTTGAAATTTCACACACATGTTATTCAGCTCATTCCCTACAAATCTTCAACAGTAACTTATATATAAAAGTTCTATAGTTTTTGAGCTATTTTGAGTTGAAATTTTCAATTTGAGCTGTGACCTTGACCTTTAATCAGATGACCTTGAAATTTCACACACATGTTATTCAGCTCATTCCCTACAAATCTTCAACAGTAACTTATATATAAAAGTTCTATAGTTTTTGAGCTATTTTGAGTTGAAATTTTCAATTTGAGCTGTGACCTTGACCTTTAAATCAGATGACCTTGAAATTTCACACACATGTTATTCAGCTCATTCCCTACAAATCTTCAACAGTAACTTATATATAAAAGTTCTATAGTTTTTGAGCTATTTTGAGTTGAAATTTTCATTTTAAGCTGTGACCTTGACCTTTAATCAGATGACCTTGAAATTTCACACACATGTTATTCAGCTCATTCCCTACAAATCTTCAACAGTAACTTATATATAAAAGTTCTATAGTTTTTGAGCTATTTTGAGTTGAAATTTTCAATTTGAGCTGTGACCTTGACCTTTCATCGGATGACCTTGAAATTTCAGACGTATGTTCTCCATCTTATTCCCTACAAATCTTCAACACTAACATATATATAAAAGTTCTATAGTTTTTGAGCTATTTTTGAGTTGAAATTTTCAATTTGAGCTGTGACCTTGACCTTTCATCTGATGACCTTGAAATTTCACACATATGTTTTTTTCAGCTCAATCCCTACAAATCATCAACACTAACCAATATATAAAAGTTCGATAGTTTTTGAGTTATTTTGATTTGAAATTTTCAATTTGAGCTGTGACCTTGACCTTTGATCAAACGACCTTGAAACTTTACATAAAAAATCCTCATCAAATTATCTACATATCTTGTACAGTAACAGGTATATAAAAGTTTCACCGTTTTCGAGCTATTTTCAATTTAAATTTTTAGAGAATTTCAAACTCACCTGTGACCTTGACCTTTTATTCGATGACCGTGAAATTTCGTATGAATATTCAGCAGCCTATTCTCTACAAATCACTCATGTATATATCTATACTAAAGTCTGATAGTTCTAGAGATATTGAGATTTCAAATTTTCAGATGTCTCTCTGACCTTGACCTTAAATTCTCTGACCTTGAAACTTTTTGAACTTCTGAAACTTATGAATCTGAACAACTTTCTCATGCATATGTCTATAGTAAAGATGCTTAGTTTCTGAGATATTTTGACTTTTGTCTCATTTTTAGCTGAAAAAATATGAACCCTTTTTTCAGCCCCTAGCGAGCTTTTTTCAGGGGACACTCAGATCAAATTTGAAACCCACATGCACCACTTCAGTCTTTGCTCTTTCAGAAAATCCAAACAGATTTACTCTAGCTTCAGTAGTTCCTGAGAAAATTGTGCCACAAAATGGGACATGAGAAAATTGAAAAGGGGAGATAACTCTGAAAATAGAGGGAATTTTCAGAAAATGAAAAATGATCCTAGATCCTCTGATGCTTTAATGTTGCTGAAAATTTGAGCGAAATCGGCCGAGCCATTTATGAGCTACAGCCAGTACAAAATCTATTGGAGAAAAAAAAAAAGAATAATAATAATAATAACTAGAGCTGAGCTTTTTGCTGAAGCAAAAAGGGGTCATCCGATTACAGCTGAGGCTACAGCTTCGATACAGCTTCAGCTGAGCAACAGAGCAAAGCCCAGAAGCTACAGCTTTGATACAGCTTCAGTTGAGCAACAGAGCAAAGCCCAGAAGCTACAGCTTTGATACAGCTTCAGATGAGCAACAGAGCAAAGCTCAGAAGCTACAGCTTTGATACAGCTTCAGTTGAGCAACAGAGCAAAGCTAAGAAGCTATGACCCTCAGACCGAAGTCCGATCCTCAAAAAACAATCTTGATATTTTGAACTACTTTGAGTTGAAATGTTGAAAGTGAGCTGTGACCTTGACCTTTGATCGGATGACCTTCAACTTTCCACAAATAGTCTTCAGCGCATTGTCTACAAATCTCCTTCAGCAACATGTATACAAAAGTTCTATAGCTAATGAGCTTATTGGAGTTGATATTTAAAAAATGAGCTGTGACCTTGACCTTAACTCGGATGACATTGACACCTCATACATTTTTTCGTCAGCTTATTTCATAAAAAGCATTAACACTAACCAATATATAAAAATTCTATAGTTTTTGAGTTGAAATTTTCAATTTGAGCTGTGACCTTGACCTTTCATCGGATGACCTTGAAACTTCACACATATGTTCTTTAGCTCATTCCCTACAAATCATCAACACTAACCTATCTATAAAAGTTCTATACTTTTTGAGCTATTTTGAGTTGAAATTTTCAATTTGAGCTGTGACCTTGACCTTTCATCGGATGACCTTGAAACTTCACATTTGTGTTCTTCAGCTCATTCCCTACAAATCTTCAACACTAACATATATATAAAAGTTCTATACTTTTTGAGCTATTTTGAGTTGAAATTTTCAATTTGAGCTGTGACCTTGACCTTTCATCGTATGACCTTGCAATTTCACACATATGTTCTTCAGCTCATTCCCTACAAATCATCAACACTAATCTGTATATAAAAGTTCTATAGTTTTTGAGCTATTTTGAGTTTAAATTTTCAATTTGAGCTGTGACCTTGACCTTTCATCGGATGACCTTGAAACTTCACATTTGTGTTCTTCAGCTCATTCCCTACAAATCTTCAACACTAATATATATAGAAAAGTTCTATACTTTTTGAGCTATTTTGAGTTGAAATTTTCTATTTGAGCTGTGACCTTGACCTTTCATCGTATGACCTTAAAATTTCACACATATGTTCTTCAGCTCATTCCCTACAAATCATCAACACTAACCTGTTATAAAAGTTGTATAGTTTTTGAGATATTTTGAGTTTAAATTTTCAATTTGAGCTGTGACCTTGACCTTTCATCAGATAACCTTGAAACTTCAAACATATATTCTTCAGCTCATTTTCTAGAAATCTCTAACACTAACCTATATATAAAAGTTCTATAGTTTTTGAGTTATTTTGAGTTGAAATTTTCAATTTGAGCTGTGACCTTGACCTTTCATCCAACGACCTTGACACTTTAAGTAAAAATTTCTCATCGAATTATCTACATATCTTGTACAGTAACAGGTATATAAAAGTTTCACCGTTTTCGAGCTATTTTCAATTGAAATTTTCAGAGAAATTTCAAACTCACCTGTGACCTTGACCTTTAATCTGATGACCATGAAATTTCGTATGAAGATTTATCAGCCTATTCTCTACAAATCACTCATGTATATGTCTATACTAAAATCAGACGGTTCTAGAGATATTGAGATTTTAAATTTTCAAAGGTCTCTGTGACCTTGACCTTAAATCCTGTGACCTTGAAACTTTTTGAGCGTTTGCAGCTCATGAAACTGAACAACTTTCTTATGCATATGTCTATAGTAAAGATGCTTAGTTTCTGAGATATTTTGACTTTTGTATCATTTTTAGCTGACAAAATATGAACCCTTTTTTCAGCCCCTAGCGAGCTTTTTTCAGGGGACACTGAGATCAAATTTGAAATATTCCTGCACATCTACAGCCTTTGATCTTTCAGAAAATCCAAACAGCTTTGCTGAAGCTTTAGCTGTTGCTGAGAAAAATGAGCCACAAAATGAGACATGTGAAAAATGAAAAGGGGAGATAACTCTAAAAATAGAGGGAATTTTTGAAAAATGAGAAAAACGGGTCTAGATTTTTGGATGATGCATAGATGCTGAAAATTTGAGCGAAATCGGATGAGCCGTTTTTGCTCTAGAGATGACACAAAATCTGGTTGGAGAAAAAAAAAAAGAAGAAGAAGAAGAAGAAGAAGAATAATAATAATCGCAATAACAATAGGGTCATCCGACCTGAAGTCGGATGACCCTAATAATCACGAAAACAATAGGGTCATCCGACCTAAAGTCGGATGACCCTAATAATAATATTTGCAATAACAATAGGGTCATCCGACCTGAAGTCGGATGACCCTAATAATAATAATTGCAATAACAATAGGGTCATCCGACCTGAAGTCGGATGACCCTAATAATAATAACTAGAGCTGAGCTTTTTGCTGAAGCAAAAAGGGGTCATCCGATTACAGCTGAGGCTAAAGCTTTGATACAGCTTGAGCTGAGCAACAGAGCAAAGCTCAGAAGCTACAGCTTTGATACAGCTTCAGTTGAGCAACAGAGCAAAGCTCAGAAGCTACAGCATTGATACAGCTTCAGCTGAGCAACAGAGCAAAGCTCAGAAGCTACAGATTTGATACAGCTTCAGTTGAGCAACAGAGCAAAGCTCGGAAGCTATGACCCTGAGATCGAAGTCTGATCCTCAAAAAACAATCTTGATATTTTGAACTACTTTGAGTTGAAATGTTGAAAGTGAGCTGTGACCTTGACCTTTCATCGAATGACCTTCAAACTTTCCACAAATAGTCTTCAGCGCATTGTCTACAAATCTCCTTCAGCAACATGTATACAAAAGTTCTATAACTAATGAGCTTATTTGAGTTGAAATTTTAAAAAATGAGCTGTGACCTTGACCTTTACTCGGATGACCTTGACACCTCATACATTTGTTCATCAGCTCATTCCATACAAATCATTAACACTAACCAATATATAAACGTTCTATAGTTTTTGAGTTGAAATTTTCAATTTGAGCTGTGACCTTGACCTTTCATCGGATGACCTTGAAACTTCACATGTATGTTCTTTAGCTCATTCCCTACAAATCTTCAACACTAACATATATATAAAAGTTCTATAGTTTTTGAGTTATTTTGAGTTGAAATTTTCAATTTGAGCTGTGACCTTGACCTTTCATCGGATGACCTTGAAATTTCACACATATGTTCTTCAGCTCATTCCCTACAAATCATCAACACTAACATATATATAAAAGTTCTATAGTTTTTGAGCTATTTTGAGTTGAAATTTTCAATTTGAGCTGTGACCTTGACCTTTCATCGGATGACCTTGAAACTTCACACATATGTTCTTCAGATAATTCCCTACAAATCTTCAACACTAAACCTATATATAAAATTTCTGTAGTTTTTTTGAGCTATTTTGAGTTGAAATTTTCAATTTGAGCTGTGACCTTGACCTTTCATCGGATGACCTTGAAACTTCACACGTATGTTCTTCAGCTCATTCCCTACAAATCATCAACACTAACCTATTTATAAAAGTTCTATAGTTTTTGAGCTATTTTGAGTTGAAATTTTCAATTTAAGCTGTGACCTTGACCTTTCATTGGATGACCTTGAAATTTCACACATATGTTCTTCAGCTCATTCCGTACAAATCATAAACACTAACATATATATAAAAGTTCTATAGTTTTTGAGCTATTTTAAGTTGAAATTTTCAATTTGAGCTGTGACCTTGACCTTTCATTGTATGACCTTGAAATTTCACACATGTATTCTTCAGGTCATTCCCTACAATTCTGCAACACTAACATATATATAAAAGTTCTATAGTTTTTGAGCTATTTTGAGTTGAAATTTTCAATTTGAGCTGTGACCTTGACCTTTCATCGGATGACCTTGAAACTTCACACATATGTTCTTCAGATAATTCCCTACAAATCTTCAACACTAACGTATATATAAAAGTTCTATAGTTTTTGAGCTATTTTGAGTTGAAATTTTCATTTTGAGCTGTGACCTTGACCTTTCATCGGATGACCTTGAAACTTCACACGTATGTTCTTCAGCTCATTCCCTACAAATCATCAACACTAACCTATTTATAAAAGTTCTATAGTTTTTGAGCTATTTTGAGTTGAAATTTTCAATTTAAGCTGTGACCTTGACCTTTTCATTGGATGACCTTGAAATTTCACACATATGTTCTTCAGCTCATTCCGTACAAATCATAAAAACACTAACATATATATAAAATCTCTATAGTTTTTGAGCTATTTTAAATTGAAATTTTTCAATTTGAGCTGTGACCTTGACCTTTCATTGTATGACCTTGAAATTTCACACATGTATTCTTCAGGTCATTCCCTACAATCTCTGCAACACTAACATATATATAAAAAGTTCTATAGTTTTTGAGCTATTTTGAGTTGAAATTTTCAATTTGAGCTGTGACCTTGACCTTTTATCGGATGACCTTGAACTTTAACTTCATACATATGTTCTTCAGCTCATTCCCTACAAATTTGCAAACACTAGCATATATATAAAAGTTCTAACAGTTTTTTTAGTTATTTTGAGTTGAAATTTTCAATTCGAGCTATGACCTTGACCTTTGAACGGATGACCTTGAAATTTCACACATATGTTTTTCAGCTTATTTCCTACAAATATCTAACACTAACTTATATATAAAAGTTCTATAGTTTTTGAGTTATTTTGAGTTGAAATTTTCAATTTGAGCTGTGACCTTGACCTTTGATCCAACGACCTTGAAACTTTACATAAAAAATCCTCATCGAATTATCTACATATCTTGTACAGTAACAGGTATATAAAGTTTTTCACCGTTTTCGAGCTATTTTTCAATTTTAAATTTTTAGAGAATTTTCAAACTCCACCTGTGACCTTGACCTTTAATTCGATGACCATGAAATTTCGTATGAATATTTTTCAGTCAATTTCCTACATATTACTCATGTATATGTCTATACTAAAATCTGAGAGTTCTAGAGATATTGAGATTTTAAAATTTTCAAAGGTCTCTGTGACCTTGACCTGAAATCACGTGACCTTGAAACTTTTTGAGCTTCTGAAGCTCTCGAAGCTGAACAACTTTCTAATGCATATGTCTATAGTAAAGATGCACAGTTTCTGAGATATTTTGACTTTTGTCTCATTTTTAGCTGAAAAAATATGAGCCCTTTTTTCAGCCCCTAGCGAGCTTTTTTCTGGGGACACTTGGATCAAATTTGAAATGTCCATGCACAACTTCAGCCTTTGCCCTTTCAGAAAATCCAAACAGATTTTCACTAGCTTCTGTAGTTGCGGAGAAAAATCACCCACAAAATGGGACATGAAAAAAGTGATAAAGGGAGATAACTCGAGAAGGAAAGGAAATTTTGGAAAAATTTCAAAAACCTATCTGTAGAATGTTGCTGTGAACAAACGCTGAAAATTTGAGCCAAATCGGCTGAGCCGTTTTTGCTCTAGAGATGACACAAAATCTACTAGGAAAAAAAAAAAAAATAATAATAATAATAATATAAAATAATAATTGCAATAACAATAGGGTCATCCGACCTGAAGTCGGATGACCCTAATAATTGCAATAACAATAGGGTCATCCGACCTGAAGTCGGATGACCCTAATAATAATAATAATAATAATGATAATAATAGGATTATATTATTCATTGTACTGTAACTATGCATTTCAGTAATGTATTCTGACGTTTTATGAAGTTATCTCCCCAAACATTATCATGACATCATCACAAAACGTAAGAGTACGTTAGTGTAATACATAGTTAGAGTACAATGAAAAAGAAATCCTGAAATTTGTTATACACACGAAAGCGCTAGAGGAAAAGAAATTTATTTCAATATATACTTAACCGTAGAAAATCATTTTGTGAACTTTATCCAATTCTTTACATATAATGTTGAAAGGTCTTCATATATAGAGTGATTTTTATAACAGTGATTTAAACAGGACTGCATCAGAAGCTGTACACTGTAGAGCCTAAAATAAATCTCCAGCCAAGATGGCCGAGGATGAACCACGACAAACTGACGCTTCACCAGTTACTCTATTCAAAACAAACGCTTTTGAAACTTTCCATCGTCATATTTTGCGATATAGCTTTTTTTCTAAATATTTGACGTCGCAATTATACTCTGATGTCATTTTGTTGGACAGGTGTTGCTGTGAGAGCGCATAGACACCTAATGAATGATTTTTCCCGCATTTGTAAAAACCAAGGAACTGCGCTCGCTTTCAAGGCATTGCCTTAGTTCATATTATACCCATCCGTAATAAACTAATCAATTATATACGGATTTGTCAACTGTTTGACGCTTGAACGCATACACAATCAGAATGCGTAAAACGGAAGAAATTTTTACTGTGCCAGATTTTGACGTCATAGTAATTTACGTCAGAATTTTGTGACACTGCATGGGAAAAGTAATCTTGCTTTGTTTACTATGTCATCAGTTTCAGAGAGGGGTGATATGGATTCAGAAAACTACTGTTTGTTCATCTGGAAAATCAGATTACACTCTCTGAAATCATCAGTATCAAAGCTCGGAATATTAATAGGTATATAATATAAATTGTTATCTATTCTCTGTGATTTCTGTTAGAATATCCTACGGTCTGACCAAGAGGAACGTAATGATTGATACGATCAAGGGAATACACAGATATCATGATTCGAAATTAAACATTGCTGAATGAGAGTTCCCAAAGCCATAGTAATTACACAGTCTAGACAATTGATGGGCAGAAAAATGTGCCAGACTGCAGCCGTTAAAATGCATATCAATTTCTGTATTATGAATATTGTTTAATATATTTAAAAAGTCGTTATACGACGATATCATCGGTATAGAATTCCTATACCTAGCTTTAGTTTCTACATCTTATTCCCTGGACAGTAGGAAAATGATAAGAGTCACTTTGTTATCCGAATCTGTAGGTGAGGAGAGCTGCATCGCATGTGAGTTCTTAAATATCTAAATAATTGACAACTAGTATATGCAGGAAAATGTTGATTTCATGTCTTTCTGGTGATTATATTATATCACAGCTATGTTAAATGGGCATTACCTGTTGTTGTTTTTTTAAATATATTGTCATTTTTAGTACTTAGATTGATATACAATAACAAAAAAGTGATATTTACAGGCATACTTTTTAAAAATTCTTATATATTATGTGGAATTTGCTTGAGAAACCCCGGTTTGACACTTTTTCAATTACAGTTGATTAACTCAACCTTACTATTCACAAAATATATAGGAATATGAGACTTTTTATGTCTGAGTATAGCTCTTATTTTTCAGAATTACCTCGGCCAGATATATCCTGTTGAAATAGAGATTGATGAGACGACAGAGAGCAACACAATACCTAGATTTACTCCTGTCGATTGGAAAGGACGGTCAACTTCACAATCCTTTATGACAAACGCGACGATTTCAATTTCCATATCACGAACTTCCCATTTCTAAGCAGTAATATTCAATCTTCTCCTGCCTATGGCGTTTTTATTTCAGAACTTATACGTTATGCCAGGGCATGCTGTTCCTATGAATGTTTTATTCTGAGAGCTAAAAGACTCGCCAATAAACTACTTACACAAAGTTGTCTTTGTTGAACGCTTGAAATCGTCGTTTATGAAGTTTTATGGTCGATACGGGGATCTTTTTAAGCAAAATTGAAAACGTGTGAAGATATACTAGCCGACAAGTTTCCTGAGGGGAAACGAGTCCACAAGCAGTGAAACATGGATAGTGGTAAAGAGTAAAATTGAGGAAACATTATGAAGCCCCCTTTCAAAACTATTATATAGTATTCTGGAATGCGGCCACAGAGACAGTGACTATCTTTCGCCAACCGTGCTTTTCACCGAACTTGACCTCTTCACCAAACTTGATCTTTACACCTAATTTGACCCGTTCATCCTGCTAAAAAGGTACCATGGAACATTTGTTACGGGTGTGGCATGCCAGCAGAGGATACTGACTCCTTCTGGACACCTGGTACTATCTCATTTGGAATTCGCAATTGTTCTCTATGTTAAAACCATTGCACATTTAATTTGTCGTGTTCTAATGGACTTGAGCTTCGATTACTAATTGGTACTTCTTCATTTTTAGTAGTTATTGTACATCAAGTACAAGTTATAATAGTTTTGTATTGTAAACACAGCTAATGACCCTTTAGGTTCACTTCATCAATGTATTACCAAGCAAAACACTATTTATCGTGACAATTTTGACATTACATAGGCATAAAACATCTCTTTTAATCTGCCACAATTTAGTAGTAATACTTAAAGGCATATTGTCACTCAGTGTATCAAAACTTTGGTTGTGAATGCGGTAAAATGGGAAATTTCTGAAAAAATATAAAAGTATTTCGTCACTGAATATCACATGTTACTGTATATACCCCCGGAGACTCAAACGGTCCGCCAGCAGTGGCAACAACCCAGTGGTTATTTGATTTGACCTGAACACCTCATGTTAAATCTTGTTAGAACTCGATCGTGCATGCTCAACCGAGTAAAACAAAAACAAATGTCGAAAATTAACAAATTCAACAGTAAAAGAAAGCAATCACTAACAGATTCTGCAAAAAAATGGAATAGATCAAATATAATTTCAAACTGAAATTTAAAAAAGCAAACTATATGTTTGTACGCTAGGATAGGTTTTGCCTTCGGTGTTATTAGTTACTATGTAGCTCAACACTAGCAGTGAGAGTCAGGGTCGTTGTCTAAAATTACTTTGGCGTTAGCTCATCATGTGCTTCAATGGAATGTAGGACAGTACATGAGAAATCAGACTGAATAACCCCATAAAAATAAAATAATACGTGATACTGATATGTTTCGTCACGGAAACATTATTTCATTCTTTTTTTTACAGCAAAAAGTTTTCAATGGTAGAAAAATTCGATTTTGGGCGACAACATGCTTTTAATAAATTGTCAAAAGGATGCCAGACTAGCGTTTAATGGCAATTTTTTCAGTCGTTATTTTGAACCTCTGTGCAATTACAATACTATACCTCAATAATAAATGCTGAGTAAGCTGTTCGATATTGGTTCGATAGTTGAAAAGTCGATTTTGAATATTAACTTGTTTCATTTGAATCTTACTGGACTCGCGGCGGCTGTGATCGTTCAACAGGACATACTGACTCCTAATTTAAGAACCCAATTCAAAAATTAATAATTCATATTATGGCTGTACTAAATTATAAATTGAAAAGATAATGACTGTAATCCTGATGAATTTTATCTTGTTCATTTCAAGCAAAACATGTATCATGCCCTCAGATCCGGAACTATTTGACGAAGTGAATGCATTGTCAGACAAACTTCAAAACATATGTTAAAATTATTATATTGCTCTCGAAACCCATGGTAAACAAGTTCCAAGGGAATGTTGTATTAGTGTAGTCGATCCATTTATCTTGTATTTAAGCATATATTGGCAAGATCAATGGTGTACCATGGGTGTTTTTGTCCGATAGATTACCGCCATGCTGACATTGATGTTAGTGTGCTGGTACATTACTGAAATGAAATATATATATATAACTTATCAGATAAAGCGTATCGTCTATGTATCTGTTATTGAGTCCCGTCATCTGAAAACGAAAAAAAAAATGAATTCCAGATGATTCGAGATATTGTACATAACCAGCACAATGGTATAACATTCAATATTTAATTCACTTAGTATTTTTTTATGTACTATTTATTATTCTTAAGTGCAACAAAAGTTCATGATAACTGGTACAGTGTCAAATAGTCGGGATTAGGGATATCAGACAAATCTGTTCTCATCGGTGACGTATATCTTTTTGTAATGAAGGCGAACACAATCATTTTATTTTCAAACGCCGACGTTACTAAGGCCTATACCAACATTCTCGCATTTACTGCTCAGAACTATAAAAAAACGTCCTCCTTAAATACGACAACTGGATAGATTTCCCGCTCAGAATTATATAAAAAGTCCTCCTTAAATACGACAAATGGATAGATTTCCCGCTCAGAATTATATACAAAGTCCTTAAATACGACAAATGGATAGATTTCCCGCTCAGAATTATATACAAAGTCCTCCTTAAATGCGGCAAATGGATAGATTTCCCGCTCAGAATCATATACAAAGTCCTCCTTAAATACGGAAAATGGATAGATTTCCCGCTCAGAATCATATACAAAGTCCTCCTTAAATACGGCAAATGGATAGATTTCCCGCTCAGAATTATATACAAAATCCTCTTTAAATACGGAAAATGGATGATGAAAATCAATGCCTTGCGTGGCGTTCATGTTCAGTACAAGGAATATAAAGGTGCTAAAGAATAAACGATATTGTGTAGGATAGCGAAATCTCAAACATCCAAATTTAAAATTTCATTTTAGGTCCCAAAAACTTAAATACGTTACCTTCATTGTTCGAATAATGCTATTATGTTCCGACTTTTTGATTTACCAGGGGTTTTAACAACAATTCGGGTTTCAACTTTTTGGTAAAAACACTAGTAAATCAAAAAATGGAAACATGATATTGCTCCTGAGCATAATAAATATCTATAACGTATATCAATCAATTATTGTCCTGTGATTTAAATTTTGCTGCAGATGTTATCGTTATTTTAAAACATTAAAACGCAGACAAATACTGTTTAAAATTTTTTTTTTTATTTGGTAAATCGATATCAAACATTGAAATATGAATATCAATGTCAAGACTGCACAACTTTTAGCGCTGGATATATATATATATATATATATATATATATATATATATATATATATATATATATATATATATATATATATATATATATATATATATATATATATATATATATATATATATATATATATATATATATATATATATATATATATATATATATATATATATATATATATATATATATATATACAGAAGATCATACAGGAGACCGAACGCTTAATTGCATTATTGAAAACACACAGGACAGATTTCCAATTATATGTTGTATTATCCACAATATCTCTGAAGTAGGAACTTTATGTAAAAGAAAGACAGACACTTTCGCAATTACCTGGGTTCTAGTAAAAATGGAAATATTTCAGTCTCGTTTCCGTATGCTTCGTGGGACGACATGACATTTCTTAATGGCTTTCACTTTTGTAGATGTTCTATGTTTGCATGCTTAGATAATTGAAATCTTCTTCCATAGAAGGAAATACAGAAATCATATCATATATGATTAAAGAGTTACTCCCACCGAGAGATGGAATTTGAATTTAAATTGATGAAAGTAAATTAATAAACCAAAAGTACCTGAATATGTGTCAACTTACTTTGAAGACTTTCATATGGATAAGTAAGTACAGTATGACTATTTTCATAATAAAATTGCCACAGACAATCTAATCTCTAAGTAATACATTTCCGTTCGACCGATGTAGAGACGAAAAAGAATTATACAGGTCATATAGTTTACAAAAAAAATTATTCTTTTAATGAAAATAGAAATGGTTAGAAAGTATATTTCAATCAAGTGCAGAATAAATAAATATATTAGATGTATACTATGTTCTTTAATCAAAATTAAATGTTTTAATATATTTAGTATACGGATATTGATATTGACATACATGTATCGATAAGCAAAGAGAAAAGTCAATGTCAAATTGGCCTTAAATTCACTACCGCTGGTTTATTTCAACTGAGAAAAAATCCTTACCATTAGGAGCTCCTACCAATAGGAAAAATATATTTAAATTTTTAACCAATAGCAATATTCCTCACAGCCAAAATACGTTATAGATGTAAACTTTATGCATACAAAGGGGAGTTTTAGAGGTCATGGTAAGGTCAGCCCCCACTTTAACTGCCACAAAACCAAGTCTATAGTCAAGTATTACCCAGGTAATACTGGTGCTAGCATACTTGCGTTTTGACTGGAAAAATGTTTGCAATATTGCTTGGTTTCCTCTGGGAACACCAATATTTTTTTTCCAATATTACAGAACAAGAAACTTTGATAAAGTTGTGAAGTACAGTGAAACTTCGCTTAAAGACTACCTCTCATGGCATGCCACCTCATGATTCAGACCACAAATTTTCAGGCTCTCTGATAAATATCTAATAAGTACAGAGAATTACTTAAGATACAATCTACCTAATCAGAGTATTTTGAGTCAGTCATTTAGGTGGTCTTAATACCCCACTGTATTTGTCAAGTGATGTATCAACAAATAAAAATTTGATGAAAATTGTAAAACAAAATTGTCACAATCAGTGTATAGCGAAAAAACAACCGCTATCGAACAAATATTTCAATTTCAAATAGTGAAGCATTTGAATGAAAAAACCCAAGACCTTATTAAAGACTGTTCATTTGTCATATATTGATTAAAAGTTATTCCTTATATTCATATAATATCGTATTCCCAATAAGGTGTTTGCCGCTGTATCAGAAATGACTGCTGATCGAACATGGCCTTGCATTCTAGTTCATTTGGGAGCTATAAACACCTAAAGCAGATTATCTAGAATTATCACTACTTAACGTGGAAAGCTGACACCAGCTTTAGTCATGGCAGTGTTCAGATTAATTGTCCATTTCCTCGGGGTCCATATTGGTTAGCAGTTTACTAACACACTTGCTTGATTCTGTTGTGACTTGAACTTCCAATGGCTATGATATTAAATGTAGAAAATGTATGAAAATCACCATTGTTAATTAACAAAAAAATCCATACATCTAGATATCGAAAATAAGTGTGCAGTTTGCTGTATCAACGTCTGACTTCGTTTTGACAGCATCAGTGAGTGAACGGAAATAAACGTTTCCCGTCTCGCTGCATATCCATAATGGCAATGAATTGAAAATTTTGAAGATTGCAAGGCTATACATCATAGAAAGACTTCCTGATTCGGTATATTCATAAAAGACTATCACAATTATCATAAGGATACCGCATTGTAAATTATAACGAACTATTTTAGCCTTCTTGTTAATTAATTTATAAGAGATAATCTCATAAAAGAAGATAAGGATTTAGATTTGACTGTTGACTCGCGGCAGGTGTGACCAGTAAAAAAGGGGATGCTTGCTCCTCCAAGGCACCTGATCCCACGTCTTGATATCCAGAGGTCCGCATTTGGATATATATATATATATTCATGCAGGTTAATACTTTGGTATTTAACATGTTTATATTTATAATATGGTAAAACATACGAATCTCCACAGTTTGTGAAAGGACTTGTCTCCGAAGACAAATTCGTATTGTCCATTAAAACTTCCGAGACAATTTAAAAAAAAACTTTTTGTTTTTATTTCGAGTGGATTTGAACCAACTACACATACTACTGAATGTTTATATATTGGAGATATTTGATACATTACTTTGTTAACCAACAATTTGTATTAATTATTCATTGGCCTATATTCCGGCGATCCATAATTGAAATTTGTTGCATCAATTAATATTACAAATTGATACCGATAAGTTTTATATAGACAGTACCTAATATCTATATGAGTTTTTTCCACGCTAAGTAATGCAATAGGAATTTCCCACTTTGCACTGACAGCACATTTGTAAGTATTGAATAGTATCTGTCAATCATAATATGGACATATTAATTGGTAAATGTGTTATAACGTATAGTCTCTATACATTCTACGGAAACTAAGCAATAACTTTCTTCATTTACTTAAAAGATACAAACATACACTTAACAAAATGCGTTTATTTTACGGAAGCATACATACACCAACAAAAGATTTAATACGACTACTCCGCCTTTAGTTCTTGGAAAAAAAAAAAACTGAATCCTAAATTATTTTTTCTCACGGAAACGTCTAATATATTTACATTGTATTTAATATAATTGACAGGAAGTGATTGTATCATGGCTAAGAGAGAGATCCATTCTACTTCAGCTCAAAAAGGTAAATATAACGGATCTGTCTCAGACCTGAGAGTCGGAACGCACGATCTTAAGTGAGCTATAAGTTTCGTCCTGAAAGAGCTATCATGACGGTCTTAATAATGTGAACACACAGCTGGTCCATCAATAAAATCAATTAGCAAGATTGTTTTTGTGTTGAGTTTGTCAATGTAAGGTAAGACATTTGATAATCAGGCAATAAATACAGACGACAATAGTAATAATGAAGCTTTATTCACATCATAACTAATAATAACATTGTAAATATTTGCCAACATCAACCACTGTGAATGACAAACAACGCCCCCTATCCATTTTTTTATTTTGTCAAAGACAATTACATCCTTCGTCAATAACCATGTATGTTATGGATTGTTTAAATAGGTTTTATATCTTCTTGGAGACTTATCTAAGATAATATTTTTGCGACAGAATAACTGTAATGAAGTGTATCAAAACAATACTGAAAAAAAACAAAACGGAAAGATAAGCATATGAATGATTGTCAAATTGAGTTTTTGGGGAAAACAGATTTTAGGTGCATAATTTTGCTCTTTAAAACACATGTCGCTGTTGATGATCGTGGTTATAATTATAACCATTATGCAGTAAAGATGACAAGCAGTATTAATCACTTGAAAGGATGTTTAAGATATAACACTGAAATAAAAGCACTTTATGTCGGACAAACCTTTAACATTTTTATCGGTGTCGCTGATTGGAAAAAGCAAACAGAACAAATAAATTAGAATAAATCAACCGACATAAAAGACACAACCATTTAAAACAGATGTAACATACATTACATGATAAAGAATGAAAATGATCTTGGTGATGTTGATATTTCCAAACATACATATATATGTATATAAATCCTTATGTAAATACACTCGCACGCAGCTACATACACGTTGATGCATAGGTGCAGCTTAAAAATGGGTATGATTGACTTGTTTTTATCTGGAGTTGTCAATTTCTTAGTTTAGAGACAGATGTACAATATGATTTCCTTCGAATTCATTCGCACAATATTTTGAACTAAGACATATGTCTATATTGATAAAGAAAGAACTGTTGATATTGTATATGGATATAACATATTCGATATAAAACTATATTATCAAAAAAATTCAGATACCAAAGTATAAATCAATAGAATGTCCATAGATACAAATATGGTAAAAATGGACAAACACGGACCTCTGGAAACCAGGAGGTGGGATCAGGTGCCATGGAGGAGTAAGCATCCCCTGTGCACCGGTCACACCCGCCGTGAGTCCACAACCAAGTCCAAAAAAACACGTGAGGAGTGTATCCTCGTCACAATTGGTACAGACGTCTCAACAACTGCCAACGAAAATGCAACTCAACATCAGACGGGGATTTAGCAACTAAGCTATACGACAAACGCGACGATTTCGGCTTTCCCATCGTAAATGTTCCACATTTAAGTAGTAATATCCCTCAGTCACCCGCATATGGAGTTTATATTTCACAAATGATCCGATATGCCAGGGCGTGTACAACATATGAAGATTTCATATACAGAGGTAAACTACTCACTGACAAATTATTGACACAGGGATATCGAAAACCGCGTTTAATGTCAACGTTCCGCAAATTTTACGGTCGATATAATAGTCTTGTTTGCGACTACTCTGTTTCACTAAGTGAAATGTTGAGTTGCCTTTTCGTTGTCGTTTGTTGAGACGTCTGTACCAATTGTGACGAGGATACACTCCTCACGTGTTTCATTGGACTTGACTGTGGACTCACGGCGGGTGTGACCGGTCGACAGGGGATGCTTACTCCTCCATGGCACCTGATCCCACCTCTTGGTTTCCAGAGGTCCGTGTTTGTCCATTTTACCGGATTGGTATCTATGTCCTGGACATTCTATTGATTTATACTTCGGTATCTGAAATTTTTTATATTTATAACTTATTTCTGCAAAGTAACATTTGCCATTTCAAATTTAAAATACTTCGAATTCTCTGATTCATAACTCCGGGTAACTCGTAATCACTTTCATTTTACGACTAATTAGTTTTTTCTTTACAAAAGTATTTGTTTGTTTAAAACAGTTTGCAGCAACACTATTTAAACACACTTTCGGTGTTTTCTATCTCTCAATTGGTTTAAGTATCTACATAAACGTGTATTTTTGAATATGCTTTACGTATCTAATGCTTCAAATGATTCTCATGGCTGTTAAATAGAAACATTTTTACATTTAATCTCATTACAAATCTGTAACAACTACAAATGAATTGGTCCCTTGGTGCATTTAACCATTCCAGGAAAATGATTCTTACATAAAACTGTTCTTCATCTACAATACACATAACACACATACAAATCCATATACCAAAATACACATGTATACATGTATGTGTGTGTTTGTGCTAAGTCGTAGGGGTACGTTGGTGTTTCCCTAATTGCGAAGGGACATATTTTAAGTACGTGTCAGTATATTATACACTGTGTTTCTTTGCTAGGATAAAGGATAACGTGTGTGTGTGTGTGTGTGTGTGTGTGTGTGTGTGTGTTTGTTCTCACTTGTATGGATATCGGTGCATTGTGGTGTTTATGTTGATGACAACGAAGAATATTCCTTGATAAAACAGCATGATATACAAAGAAATGTATATAAAGTTATATATATATATAATCAAGCCTTTACGGTTGTCCTGTTCTGTTTATGTATATAAAACCTATGGTCATGGAATATAAAACCGCAATCATTTTTGATAAAGTGGAAACCTTAGACTTTCCAAAAGCACTTTAGCAAAATAAATGGACTAGACGTATACATTCTCTGTCATCGGATGCTGTAAGTACAAAAAGTAAAACCATGGGATATGAAAATGTAATTGGATGATAAAATGGAAAAATAAATTGACTTAACTGCGTATGTTTTATCTTACATTGATCAGAAACTTACATATCATTTCAGTTTAATTCGCATTAGATAAGTCTGACAGCCAGATTACTACAATACGGGTGTTAATTTGAATGTATTACGATGCTGTAAATCATTGACTTTACATATCTTATTTCTCTCGGATATGTATTTACTTGAGATATCAATATCAATAATCAATAACTGATGTAAATGCCACAGATATTAGGAATCAGACGTATGATCGGAAATTAAACAAGGTGCGATACAGATGTTATCAGAATATGTCAGACTGGTGATTATGAGAGAAATATTAGACAGAATAAGCTGATTTGTAGGCGTAAAAAGGAAACCACTGATTGCAGTGTTAATGACAAGGTTCCATATCGGTGGCTTTTATCGACCTGTTCTGTAATCATGTATTCTAATCCTCCATATCTCGAGGGATCGAAAATTGAAAAACGTACATAAATTATTCATACCGAACAGTTTAAGGAATTAAAAATCGAAAGTAGTTAAGATCAAATTTTAAAATATATATATGTGTAACATTATTAGGTCAGCCCCCTCCAAAAAAATAAAATAATAATAATAATAATAATAATAATAATAATAATAATAATAATAATAATAATAATAATAATAATAATAATAATAAAAATGATGATGATGATGATGATGATGATGATGATGATGATAATAATAATAAAACATAATACCCCCATTTCGTTTGGGGAACTTAATCAGATAGCAGTTTGTTTGGAATGATTGCTTGAAAAAGTAACAACTATGAGGAAATCTTCTGTTTCTCTATGTGTATAAACATACAAAGCAATGATAAACATATCTAAAGTAGCGATTAAGATGGTTGACTCTTTTGAAGAAACGCACATGCTCTCAGTAAAATGTTTACATAAATACATTCAGCAACTACCGCAACTCATACATGATGTTCATGAGTGATATTTGTTTTAAATCTTAAAATAACAGATAAAGTTCTCGTTAATTGGAAAGAGTAAAACTGCGGATGTCAATAATCCTATTTCTTTCCTTTCATAAATGCCTTGTTGATCTGTTACGCCATTTAATTTGTAAATATTCGACCGAGGGATAAACTGCACATTCCCTGTCATAAAAATTAAAATTCTTCTTAATAACTTTGAAATAGGTATCCGACGCCAGGAAGGTTTGGCATTGCTTGTCATCTCAAATATAACTCACTCTGTTTACCAAAGCAATATAGGTCATTGTAACCCTTCAAAAATATTACAAGACGGCTGCAACAATAATATATCTATGAAAAGTTGAGGTCGTAGACACTTCCTGAAGATTATCTTCAAACTACTTTCACTTCTAGTCCGAGGAATTCTAGGAGTAGTTATCGACAGTGTGTGTCAGCATTTTGTGTTTTTCACAGAGCTTATTTTCTCCATAAAGCAGGATGATTTTTCTATTTTACTTTCTCTAACACTGTTTTAATTGATACATATCGATTAACTCATTTTGTATTCTCGTGAAATAATTCGACGTTACCTAAAAATAAGAATTTTTAAAAACATGTTTCACCGATTAAATCTATTTTTTCGTAAGTTACATTTTTTTCTTCATTTGATGTGAATTCGATAAAAAGTTATTTTTCACTTGCGAAATCCCTGGATTACGTGTATAAACATGGTATTAACTCATTAGTAAATTTTAATCACAGTTTTTCCTAGTTTAAATCGCTTGGCTACCAAGAAATTGTTTAATTAATTGCAGCTTAATCATCTCATTAATGAGTTCGATATCAGCAGTTCTATCTGTGAGAATATAACAGTCCATATGAGTTAAGAACAAATCTGCATAATTGTAATTATTAGATTAACAGAGAAAACACATATACGATGCTTTTCAGGGGTAGCATATATTTCACTCTCCATCCATTCTAATTATAACTGTCTCTCACTTCTAATTATAAATCCCACCAAACACTCGGAATACGAAGTAAAAGTCATGGATCCTTCGGATGAGACCTGGAACCTTGGTCCTGTGTCACGGAAGGAGTAGCAAGTAGAGTAACCCCCTATATTGTCATCAGTCCATCGCGAAAGTCAAAATCTGTAACTATTAATTTAAAGTTGGTTACATCTCTATATACATCTCCATTTAAGTGAATTGAATTAATCCTTTTATCAGGTTTTATACTATAATACACAATATTCTCTTCTACAGCTTAATGTAATATTTTAGGTCTTTCACACACGGATTAAGTCATGGTAGTAGTAATAGAACACTAAAATGGATATGCAAAAGATGCTGGAATGTCTAATTGACCAGACAAATATATATGAAAAGACTCCGGGGAACTGGTCCTTGAGATACAGGTAGCACATTCATGGGAACCAGTTGTGTCCTATATCGGCTGACCGATTTTCTTACTCATATAAAGCAAATTGCAAACATTGAGACATTTTGTCTATAATTTCTGAATCAGAAGATGATAAATCTGCCTTATAGTTGATATATATATATTATATATATATATATATATATATATATATATATATATATATATATATATATATATATATATATATATATATATATATATATATATATATATATATATATATATATATATATAAGTATCAATAGATATAATTAACAACCCGAATGTTAGGGTTTTACATTTAAAAAAACGCACACACACACATTCATAAACATTTACACACAAAACGTGCATGACATCTATTCAATTTACTTTAATGAATCACAATTATGGAAATAAAAAGAGGGTTAACTGAAATATCTAAAAGGCTCTTATATTGTTTCTAGCTTTCAGTGTTAAAATTAGATGCCCAGACATTCTGTATTTTACCAAATGGCTGTTCTGTTTTGTTACTAACAGCAATATATTTCTGAATTTTAAAGTTAAAATCAATAATTTTTAGTAATGGATCGATATGAACAGTCTTTTCTTGTCTTGAACATTTAAATATAAAAAATAGTGCATAGTATAATAAAATTGATAGGCATGTGAGTATTTGAGTGTGGTTCACCAAATATAATATTCATAATATTAAAACCTATTCTCTTTTTAGTTTTGGTGTTATATGGAGACTAAGTTTGGGCCAATTTTCATACAAACTAGGGCAAGCAACAAAAGTATGTATAATATCTTCTTTTTCATCACAGAACCAGCAGGCATCTGATACCTTGGATACCTTGATATAGATGTGTGTGTTTCCTTAATCTGATGTTGTTTGATTAATGAATGAAAATCAGAGGTGAAAGGGTCAGATTTTAGAATAAGCAATATATACAATTGTTGCTGACAAGATGCACCTGTCAGGCTGTAGAAAGGTATGAGGGCTGTATGTTCCTTCATGTCACTCAGTAACACACGATTCCTTAATAGATAGTAATAGACAGCATTTCTGGATCTATGGTTTGTCGCTATAATTTTATCTTAAGACATTTTTCCATTGCCAATACCTCTAATCTAATGCTGTTTCATGATAAGTAACGATAATGAAGTCTTCATCAGTCGGTAGCGCGCTCATCTCTTGATCGTGAGGTCGTGAGTTCGAGTCTAGCCGGCGGCAGGTTGGTTTCCTCTCTTTCGGATAAGAAAGTAAAAACCAAGATCCCGTGTCACAATAGGTGTTGGAACGTTAAAGAACCCTCATTGCTCAATGACCGTAAGTGCCGTGCACTTCACCGGCATTAGGTGGCATCTCCATATGAGTGAAAGATTCTTGAGTGGGACTTTAACAACAATAAAACAAACAAAAAACTGCACAAAAATATTTTGTGTATATATGAGATCATAGATCTGTAGTCATTCCTACATTTGTTGAAAGCAATATGATTCAGAACACTGAAGATTGATGCATTATTATGAACAGTAATTTAGACGTTTTTAGTATTTTTATCAGCTACATTCTAATTTCTACATGTTTGAAATCAGTTGTTGAAAATTGACATCTTTATGGCGAACGGATATTCGATGTGTCATTTATTGAAAATACAATTAAAACATTTGATTGCCTTTAGATTAATCAGGTATTCATTACATGTGAATCATGATTCCTAGAATCATCGCATTTACCCTTTAGCTCCACCCTAAGTTTTTAGATGGTATTCTCTTTTCCATTGTGTAGACTGGTTTATTATGGACTGTAGGGATGGATTGGATAATTTTATAGTCTATCAAAGCATGATACCTAAGGTTATTAAATAACTGGTCCAAAATAATACCTGAGATTATTGATGTCTTAAACTATATTTGCCTGAATAGCCGACTTAATTATAGTTACAATTCTGTCGAGAAAGCATCTCGTACTTCAGTGAGTAATCTGAAAGAAATTAAAATGTAATTAAAATAGAATGTAACAGCAGTGCTGACCATATCGTCTGATTGATTGGTACGACTTTGATTATACTTAGCGCATGAAATAAAGCTTTTATCGATGTAAGTCGATGACGGGTCTGTAAATTATAGATCAATAAAATGTGGGGAAACTTAAGAATTGTTGGTTTTAATTTTCTTTTCACGTATCGAAAAACTCTAACCATCGCTTGTAAATTAATGTTAGATGAGAAATTGTATTTCACACGCAAAGTTTGAATGCTCCAGACATTACGTATCACAATATATATAACAGATTACATTACACCATAATTTGGGTTAATTTATTACAATATTTTAACAATGTGTATGTATACATGTGTTTATAAGTATTATGCGTGTATGAGTTAATATAATTTTGGATAATTTATCTGTATATGTATCTATGCATGTTTGTGTTTGCTTTGCGTATGTTACCTATTTGTGCCAGTGTTTTCACGTATGTATGTATGAAATTGATTTGAATTGAATTGAATTCGTATGCAGTCAGGAAGGTAAGTAGGTAGGTATGTAGAACTATGGAATATGCTCTTTGTCAAAGATTTATTTCGTCGGTCTATTTGTAAAGTAAATCTTTAAATATTCCTTAGTGAAATAATTGTCCAAAGAGAATAATTTTTTTTTTCCTAAAAATGTTTCACTTATATAAAAGCTGTTTTCTCTGTATTTGCATACAGAACAATCTGGGCAACTATTTATTGTTAACAATTTGCAATTAATTTACCATTTGTAAATAGATAAATACAGAACACATCTCTTCTAAATGCAAAGTTTTTTTTTCTTGTATTGTGTATATATATATATATATATATATATATATATATATATATATATATATATATATATATATATATATATATATATCATGACGGTATGGTATATTTATAAGTCATTAAACTTAACATCATAGATGTTTTACCAGATACTGACAAAAATTACATGTTGCTGTTGTTTTTCTTCTTCGCTTTCACTAATTTTCCTTCTCTTCCATCTTCTTCCTATTCTTCTTTTTCTTTTTCGTCTTCTTCTTCTTCTTCTTCTTCTTCTTCTTCTTCTTGTGTTTTAAAGAGAAATAATTTTGAATTTCTACTTAACAGCACATATACACATGTAAACTTAGTTTCAAACATAAATTATTTTACTCTTTAAGAATTTGAAATTAGTTCAGATATGATCACAAATAGATACTATTTGAGAGATATATCTCTATACCATGCCAATTAATTGACTTAAGGTGTTTTATAAAACCATTTCTGTGTATAAATGTCTATATTGTGTGTGTACTGATTCCATCAATGATAGGATCGAAAACGTACCCTGTATTGAATCTGTGTTTGCAAGTATTAAAGAGATTGTGTTACCGTGATGTTATTTTATTCTCCCAGGAGTAATTATTTCCTACTGTTCTATATTAATGATATTGATTTACATCGTACATTTCAATCAATGACTCACTGAATATCAACACCACCAGATTTAAAATTGGTTTCAACGATATAAGCTCATGAATTCTGAAATTTTGTCATTTAAATATTTTATGTAGTCATTCTAATTGCTTTAGTATTGTATTGAAAAGAATAATAATTGAATCATACATGATTCAGAATATTATTAATATTGACATTTCCTGTGACATTTTTGACATATTAACTTGATAAAATGGATTAAATTTATTTTATCTATATTGATATATTGTATATTCTTTTGATGTGCATGTCCATGTTAATAAAACGCATCGAACAGATAACCAGTGAAACATTGACACAAGTGACAAGAGAATATTTCAACATTGTTATTGATGTCTATAAGAAAATAAAATTTTATAATCATATTATTCCATATTTGCAATTGACCAATGAATAATTCTCAAATATACTGAAATCCATATAACCTGGTAGCCCGCAGTCTCGTGAACCCTTTCATGACTGGACGAATTTAAATTTTAGGTAATAAAGCATAACGTCATTAACGTTACACTAGATAGAGTAATCGTCGTTACCGTACTTGTCGCCTTATCTACGAGTATCCAATAACGAGAATCACCCCTGTGATAATCAAATGGTTGCTCCATCCCGACATTTTACTGGAATTTGACTTTTCCAAAAGTCTACATAACGTCAGAACTATCATATAAGTTTGTTTTGTCTTATTGTTGTTTTCAATACTGCCGATACTCTTTAACCTACATGGGGTTACCATCACCTTTAGATGAACTGCCCAAAGATCTTACGCAACAGCAGTCAATGATTTTTAAGTGAAACGAATGCCGTTACATGTAACCTTGCTTTTATATCTCATCCGAAAGACCTATAACTCTCACTTCGTATGCCGAGCGATTAGCGAAAGAACATTCACTAATATTTCTCTTAATTATTTGTTTGGATCGGAAAATGAGATTCGAACACAGGGCATCTCTGTCTGTCTGTCTCTGTCTCTCTCTCTCTGTCTCTCTCACTCTCTGTCTCTGTCTCTCTCACTCTCTGTCTCTGTCTCTGTCTGTCTGTCTGTCTCTCTCTGTCTGTCTGTCTCTCTCTGTCTGTCTGTCTGTCTGTCTGTCTCTGTCTGTCTCTCTGTCTGTCTGTCTGTCTGTCTGTCTGTCTGTCTGTCTGTCTGTCTCTCTCTCTCTCTCTCTCTCTCTCTCTCTCTCTCTCTCTCTCTCTCTCTCTCTCTCTCTCTCTCTCTCTCTCTCTCTCTCTCTCTCTCTCTCTCTCTCTCTCTCTCTCTCTTATTTTCGGTGATGAATTTTCGTTCCATTAATTTTAATCTGTATTATTCATATTTTAAATTCCAAGTTTAATTTGTAACATGCGAACTATCCTTTGTGTGTGGTTTGAATGCTTGGTTTTAATTTGTATGCATGTTGGAATAAACAGTTCCGTGTGTTTATATAACACTAACTCCTCGTCAATATATCACACTAGATGAACATGAGCATTCTTCACGGTAGGTATAAATGGGAGACCTCATGTGGTGGTGTCTTTTAGAGGAGCTTCCCCGTACCGGAGCATACCATATACTTTCAAAATGGTAGTGACTTTTATTTCGCCAACACTCGGCATACGAAGTGAGAGTCACGAGTCTTTCGGATCCGACTTAAAGTTGAGGTTCCGACTCACGGTAGGTGTGGCACTTAAGAGAACCCTCACTGCATTTTACGTCAGTCCATACCAAAAGTCAGAATTTTATGATACGTCACCTAAAGCTGATGACATATTCATATATCTGAAAATAAAATTGGCGGGATGTAAGGCATCAATGAAACAAACAAACAAGAGAATGAGACAACACACTCAGGAAATAGATGAATAAAGTGATCATTATATTTCCTGTTTTCGTTGTTTAATGTTTCTTTTTGTCCGAATTATCATGTATTAATTGAAATTCCCATACAACGCTTTGCTCTGCATACTCTGAGTGCTTCAATTAATTTACAGTACGGCAACCCACCAAATGAATTATAAAAAAATAAAAAAAAAATTAAAATCACTTATGCTTTCTATACATTTCTTAATTTTTAACTTCTTTTAACCATTCATAATTGGAAAATGTTAAATGTTCGTTCTGTGGTGCTCCCGCCACATTTACTAACAACAATATGAATGGCTTTTCAGAACCTGTTTCATCTTGGGATTTCCGATGCAGTACCTATAAAATTCTCATAAGCTTGGAGAAATAAGCCTCCAAACATATGTTCCAGTCACTGCTAATTACAACCCATGATAATATACACTTTAACTCGATATCCACTGCGCGAGGTGTCGTCTGCTGCAACATGTGGCCAGAAGTAAAACGAAATGCTATTTAACACAGTTGTGTCTGTTTGTTTGTTCTGGGAGTAACCATAACCTGTCTGCAGAGCAAGGTCCTCTGTAACTTTGGTAGTTTTCTTTCTTCCTACAGATTTATAATCAACCCCAGCATGCGGAAGGCTACGATACATGTAATAGCCCACATCAGTGATGAAAATAACCTACGGAAAACTCGCTGTTTCTAAACATACACCAAAACGATAGTCTTGAGTAGTTGTTTCGGCCTTTTTTTTCAAAACTTAAACGTTGGTATTATTCGTATGATATTTACAACAACTGGGTCGTTGCTACAGCTGATGGAACGTTTGAGTTCCCGGGGCTATACATAACCACAGTATAACCACCGTTCGTGGACCGTTTGATTCCCCAAGGGTATACATAAACCCAGTACCTGGTATTTCGGTACCAGATGATAATTTTATACTTAAGTAATATTTCAAATGGATAACACCGTTTAAATTTTAAACTCCTCACAAACTAAGATGGTCACCTTTTTACAGTGGTTAAAATAAGACGGATTTAGTTATACATTTACGTTATGTTTGGCATTTAGTGATGAAGTCTTATTGACAGAAACGATCGTCTTAAACATTAATTTAAACTCTTTTTGCAAAACTATAGCTTTGGCATTTAGTTTATGATACCAAGAACACTTTCTCCAAGTTGACTACAATACGTCATGTGCTCCTGAAGTTAAAATTCAATGAACACCTTTAGTTTGGACCCAGACCTAATGTTTACCTTTACAGAATATTTTAACATGAAACTTTGCGTATTGCAATGGATCAACTGTGAGTTCTTGATATGAATACCAATGTAGGTAATTCACTACAAAATGACCCATTCCTTGTTGAGTTGCCTTTTCGTTGGCGGTTGTTGAAACGTCTGTACCAATTGTGAAGGAGGATTCATTCCTCATGTACTTCATTTGGATTTGACTGTGGGCTCACGGCGGGTGTGACCGGTCGACAGGGGATGCTTACTCCTCCATAGCACGTGTATTCAACTCTTTGCTTCCAGAGGTCCGGGCTTGTCTATTTTTACCAGACTTGTATCTATTTTCTGGGCATCCTTAAGATTTGTCCTTTGATATCTGAGATAAATTGAGGTATTGAGATCTTTCTGGCCGTATATTCTGATAAGTTTGTTTATCTCATACAATTAAAATTATATACTTCAAAGATATTTAGACAATTTGATTTGCAACAATTTTCCTCAGTCAAAGCATTTTATGAAATCATTTTGTATGGAATATATGGAAACACCTGGTTTTATAGGGTGTGTATTTAATACTCCCTGTGAAAAAAAAAACCATCTGCATCAATTTTGTCTAAACATATAATGTACACATCACACCCAGATAATCATAAATTGTGACTTGCATCATTAAAGCATCATCTGTTTAGCAGACGGACCTCGGCTATCATTTGCAATATTATACGAAAATTATACATGTAGCTTTTATTATGATTATGTTGTAAATATTATGAACATAATACCAAAGTCATAGGTTTGCTAAAAAATGGTAGGAATGAATGCTGACAGTAATAGTTTCTGCCGAAAAGTTGAGCTCGAATTTCAAATACACATATAAAGTTCAACTATGAAGTTTCTCAGCTCTAGTCATGCAGTGCGGATTTGAGTTCCCCGGGAACTCTAAGTTGATTTTGTGAAAGTTTTCCATTTTACGTGCCAAAGGTCGGTGGTATCTTCTCGGCTACATTGTTAACATTTCCCCCACCATATGACTAAAATTTAAATAACATTCAAATTCACTTAAATTCAAATTCACTTAACGCAAAACGTAGAAAACTGGTTGATTCACGCCGTTCCAAAATTCGGTGTTAAGTAGTAAAAATCAGTTTTCAAATTTCCATGTTAAGTATAATACTTATAGATATACTTACTTATTCAAATCTATTCTTTTTTATTTGGGATAGACATCATGAAATATATCTTTGCCTATAGCCTTACGAGAAATGTTCACCATTATTGACATTGGCATTAATTTCTATATATCGTCAATCTTCATATATATATATATATATATATATATATATATATATATATATATATATATATATATATATATATATATATATATATATATATATATATATATATATATATATATATATATATATATATATATATATATATATATATTAGATAATATGAATCGTCGTATCAGATGTCATTTGTTTTCTCAAATTATATCTTAAAAACGAACAGACATCTATTTTCCTTGTTCAAACAGTGTTATCTTCAATATGGTTATGTATTTTTAATTATCAATAATTTGTAAACGTTTGATCACGGTTCTATGAGCATTGATAGATACAAGATGTCTTCATCCATGCTGTTTATACAATCTGTGTATGCTATTTTGGACATTTGATCTACCGGCTGCCAGAGTTTATTTATTGCAAAATATGTTAAAAACTAGTTACAATTAAAACAAATTAATACAGTCTTTAAATAAACTCTGCTATTAAGATTTGTTTTCAAGATTTTCTCATCACTTCCTATCGACCACAATAAATGATATTTCACCTCTATCTGTAGCACCGAGTTCTCGTGTTTGGGACCCTAAACACCATTAGTGAAACATACATTTTTGTGGATGCGTAGATGGCTGAGTGGTTACGACGCCGTGCATGTGAGCAGGCGATCCGTTTCGTAGGGTGAGAGTTCGAACCCAACCGGGGCATAATGGGTTTGAAGCTGCCCTTTTATTTCTGTATTGTGCTTGAAATATGATTCGTTTACAAATATTGCATCCTTTGCGAGTCGATGTTCCTGCTCATTGTTGTTATGGCATTTATGCTTATAAAATATATTGTAAAATGATCAATTTGTCTCTTTTATTTTGACATATATATAAATATTCTATATTGAAATATAAAACACTTCCGTTGATTGCAAGTTATTTAACTTTACTTCATATAAGTATGATGGAACTAAGAGAAAATATCTCAAAAGTAAAATACACCATATATTTAGAATATCTTGTTGAATTAATTGATCTATAGTCCTTATTAAATCGTTTTGAGCGATTTTGATTAGCGATCATACTTCATGTTAGACCGATCGACAGAAGATGTTTTTACGCCTTAACCCCTTTCAAACCTACAGACCACAATAGAATAGTCTAAACAATGGAAAAGAGCATACCATTTAGATATTTAGGGCTTAAAGACACCTGATTCCAATTCTGGATTCCAGGTTTCTGTGTTTGTCAATGACCACTTTGTATATTGTTTTATGGACGACCTTATACTCTACCATTTCGTATCTATGTTGTCATCTTGTCGACGAGATAATTCAAACTTACGGAAAATTTATTTTTAGTAATTGTGTAGTTTTCAAAAACACTTAACTACATATGACTGAGTGTTTGCAGCGTTATGCACTTCAGAGTGATATTACGAATGGTCAGCACCGTTTAAAAATCCTTTTACAGCGGTTACACGGATTTGACAATAAAGTTAAATTGACTATTTGGCTTTGTATCATACCATTATCTGCTTTGGGACGATACATCTATTTTTTTACATTCAAACACAATTGATGACGTTTTATTGACCTTGATCAATCTGAGCATTTTTTTGTTGTTGGTAGAACCATATCTGTATATATAATGTTGATAATATCTAGACCATGATGTCGTTCCATCCCCGCAGGAATCTAAACTGATTCTGTGAGAAACTTTGCCACATTACTTGCGGAAAGCCTGCTGTCTATTTTAGTCGAGTTCTCTCCTTTAATATTAAAAATTAATGCCACCACAAAACATGAATAATTGTTGTATGGTATAAAATAATTTTGAAATAACGGTCTCCTGTGGGTATATCTTATGATTGTTTTTCCATTATTCATTGACGGTTACTTATCCCAAGTAAAATTTAAAATGTTGCTAAAGATCGATACATACCCGTGGTTTTTTTTGTTAATTTTTTTATTCCAAATTTTTTTTCAACTTCACTCATTCGCATCTCATGAACGATGGGTAGTGAAATAAAACAAACAATTCAACAGCCATTTTAATCGTACTCCTAACTTTATCTTTAATTTTTGTTCCATCAAATACAGAGTAATAGCACTTGGCTTACTTGACAGTCACTATTTCCAGGAATCACTGACGCACGTTCTTTTATTATCTAAGCTGTGTCGTCTATTTATAGAAATTTTCCAAATGTCATTTCTGTCATTGTTTTTAATATCAAGTATAAAACAGTTGAATGTCCGTCCATTATTTGAACATTATGTTTCCGTATTTCCGGACGTACGGATACAGATACTCAATATGTATCCTTATCTATTACTTCATTTTGATAAAAACATCAGTGAAGATTACTAAATGACGATTACATCATACACAATTCCAAAGCTAAGATAAGACATGAACAAATCTACATCTGAGTTTATGTTTTGTAAAACACCATTCAATTGCGAGTCTCAATTATTCGCCGCTGAATACATTGATTGCATTTGTAGATGAAGATCATTTTTAGACTAACATAATTTAACATGGATATATATTGCATGGAAAAGAATATCTTAGTCCAAGTTCTAAAAATCTGGTCATCCATTCCTAAGGTTGGATGGAGGTTTTCCGTATCCTCATAGCACACCAATGATTTATTCTTTTCCCCCATGTTTTTGCACGTGAGACATTGCATTCCCGTTACATACAATACCTACATCATAAAATAATATTGTGGCGTCATAGCAAGTTACGCTAGTAAGCAGAAATTCTGACTTGGCAAAATTAAATATATACCTGTCCAATAGTGGAGAATACCAATAGAACAATAAGTAGAAAATTGATATATGTAAGTGCATAAATATAGGTAGATAGTGACAAAGTTCAGACACACAAACGCATGCAAAACGCATCCTGGTTAATTAAATGGCAACTATACTATAGATTCTTAATTCTCTCTTTTGACACACTGTATATCAAAAACAGTTTAATTACTCATCCGTGTATTGAAATGTGTCGTTGTCTTAGTGACATCTCTATTAGATAATGAAAGGTAGCCAAAAATACGATTAGATAATCACTGTATGAAATATCATAAAGTTGAACAAATTCCTCTGGTAAAAATAAATGAGCTATTTGTATACTGAAGAGTGAAAACAGACAAGTTATGGGTGAGAATTTTTATATTTTATAGCAGAATGAAGCAATAGTCGGATTTTTTCCTACATCTATTTTACAAGATGATTTATTCTCAGAAATAATTGATCTTTTATCTAAATTTCAGATGAATATAAAATGGAAATACAATTTGATCCGATAGTTTTCAGCAACCATCAAACCTTAGACGGAGTAATGTAAGTATGTATGTTCCAATACAAAATTACAGAACCATTTCTCTGCTACTTTTGTTTAAAAATTGTATTTTATTTAATCAGTTTGGTTTGCTTGATTTGATATCTAATATAAACAATCTCAGATAGCAAAGTATAAATCTTTAGGATGTCCAGAAAATAGGTACAAATCTGGTAAAAAAATGGACAAGCACGGGCCTCTGGAAATCACAAGTTGGGACAGATGCTATGTAGAGTAAGAATCCCCTATCGACCAGTCACACCCGCCGTGGGTCCACAATCAAATCAAAATGAAATACGTGAGGAACGTCTCTACAACCGACATCGAACAGGTAACTCAATATTTTACCTAGTGAAACGGAGTAATCGCAAACAAGATTGAGGTAAAATTCGCTGAACGTTGACATCAAACGCGGTTTTCGATATCCCTGTGTCAATAATTTGTCAGCAAGTAGTTCATCTCTATATATGAAATGTTCATATGTTGAACACGCCCTGACATATTGGATCATTTGTGAATTATAAACTCCATATACGGATGATTGTGGGATATTACTTCATAAATGTGAAAAATTTATGATGGGAAAACCGAAATCGTCGTGTTTGTCATATGGCTTAGTTGTTAATTTCCCGTCCGTGTCCATAGTAAGTAAAATGTCGAAGTATGAAGCGTGTGTGCTTCATTGTGTTGTATCTTTAATTTCTAGTTCCCTGGGATAATTTGCATTGTCATATGAAAATTGTCATTATTAATTGACAAAACGTCGTCGATATATGTAAATGTCAAAGTAAAGGACACCGCTGGCATAATCTTCTGAACAGAATTCATAACTAAACTGAAATTATGTCGCCAATTAAAGGAACGGGCTTCGCGATATTTTGAACCTCTTAAAATAGATTTTTTACATGCCAAGTATAATTGTATTTGAAATGATAAAATTTATACACTGCTGATTTGAGGTACTGGACACTATTCCAAAAATAAATAACATTATAAACAGACATAACATTCCGAAGGCCTTTCAGTGTCAGTGGAATAAAACCCAAATTCATGTGCGACCCATGACCATTTCATTATTATGGAAATAACTTAAAATTGTTAGCACAGGCATTTAAATCATCTAATATCATATTTTTAAAAGTTTCCCCTAAAAAAATACCGATATCAAGAGACCATTGCTTGTCCATAATTATTGCAATATAGAGGTCTATAGCCATTGTAAATTTTGTTAGTTTTGAATCAATTTTGTTTCTACAGAATGTTGAATATTGAAGGATGTCACTTACTTTATATGTTATGACCTCGTGTTCAATTCTATTTACGATATCCAAGATTTCATTTGAACTTACGATACCAATTCGTAACAGAGTCGTAAAAACGTTTGTTTTCGTTACTTATGATTTACACTAAAATTAAGACTTACGAACTGGATCGCCGTTTCGCAGCGTGGTATATTTGCCGTGTTGAAACATTCATTGCCGCTGTGAACTATTGTATTGTGAAAAACTGTTACTTAAACATACGTTTCAAATTGATAATGATGATCACGTCATGTACATGGAATCGACATACATTGGGAATTAGTTTGTATTTGTATATGAACAAGTAAACTGTACGTATTAGAAAATATGTAAACATATGTTGAGTAATTAAGTTATATTTCATCTGTATACCATGTAACTATATTTCGAAAACGGTGATAGGTTAACTCTATCATAAATTGCTCCAAAAAAAAAAAGAAATATAAATATATAAATATTTTAAGTTTTGTAGAACATCATGACTCTCTCTCTCTCTCTCTCTCCTCTCTCTCTCTCTCTCTCATCTCTCTCTCTCTCTCTCTCTCAATCTCTCTCTCTCTCTCTCCTCTCTCTCTCTCTCTCATCTCTCTCTCTCTCTCTCTCTCTCTCTCTCTCTCTCTCTCTCTCTCTCTCTCTCTCTCTCTCTCTCTCTCTCTCTCTCTCTCTCTCTCTCTCTCTCTCTCATATTAGCCTGACTTCATCTGACTAAATGTCAATCTGATTACGAAATTTAACAAAGGCCAGTATCACACTCTTTGTGTGATGAGGTATATTTTATTACTCTCAAGTCCTTTCTGAATTACAGAATTTTGTTATTAATTTCCCATGGAATAGCTCCAAGGAAAACCTATTACAATATCGAAGATGTGCGGTAATAATACACCCAATGCAAATTAACAGAAATGTCCTCAGAAAATTGCATAATTTTCAGATATCTCTGAAGTATAAACATGTCAACCATATGGCAAAACATTCAGAAATTATGATACTCTGTTGTCTCTCAACTTGTCTCTGCAGGAATATAAAGGCAGCAGTTGTAGATGCATAGGTACGTCATTATTGATATCTACCTGTTTAAAAATTAAACAAAACTGTAAATTTAGGAGAGTCTGAAACGATAAACGATATGGTGAATGGCAGTTTCCCTGGCACAGGTTATTTGATGTTTAATGACACTTAATTGTTGTTCTATTTCATATTCATATCACCTTTAACCTATTACAAAACATCACCCACAATTTCACCAAATGTAATGTCGAGTTGAGTTACCTTTACGATAGCGGTTATTGAGCCATTTGTACCAATTGTGACAAGAATATTTGTTCCTCACTTATTTAATTTGAATATGACTGTAGACTCACGCGGGTGCGTCTGGTCAACAGTGGATGCTTTCTCCTCCATGGCCCCCGATCCCACTTCTGGATTGTCAGATGTCCGCGTCCAATATCACCATATTTGTATAGGTATCCAGAACTTCCTGAACATTTATACTTTGGTATCTGAGATTTTCACATCGTATGAGATCATATATGCATCATACGCAGAGAAACAACATAGTATCATGCACGGGAACTTAGAATAAAATACATTTTGAATAAGATATTTCAAATTGAACAGATATTATTTCATCGTCATTATGATTATAATAGTATTTATTATTATTATTATTATTATTATTATTATTATTATTATTATTATTATTATTATTATTATTATTATCGTTGTTGTTGTTGTTTTTCTTTGTTATTGCTCTTAATTTCAGACATATGTAACAAAGCAATTTATAATAATAATATTGATGTGAAGAGCTTTTACATATTCTTTCACACTCTCTCACACAAATTTAAATCAAATATTGCGGATGAAAATTAATTATTCCCACACATTAAGATGAGTAAATATTTTACTCAAATAAGTTACTCAAAGACTTTATCTTCTTTTAAACAAGTTTGATAATACATCTTCTCTGTCAAGAAGTTGTTGTTGTTGTTGTTATTGTTGTTGTTGTTAAAATTATTATTATTATCATTGTTACTATTGTTGTTTTTACATTTCTTGTTACTGTGAATTATATTGTTGGGGTTTTTTTGGCATCCTGAAAAAAAAAATCTTGGAAGAACAATGCCCATCAACATACAAATTTAAAAGTTGCACCTACGTGATTAAAGGGCAAACCCGTAAAATAACACACTTTATTATTTTAACCTTTGATGTACTACTGGAAGTTTTGCATAAACATTTACTTCTTTTCTCCAAACAAAATGGAAGTCAGGTGACGTTTTATTGGCTGACAAGTTATATAATAGATAAATGTTTACCGAAAGTTTATAACACTTGTATACCGTGCCCGACTACCAATGTAAATTTTTTATCAATCATCTTTTATCAATGATATAACAACATCAAGGCCCCTTTCATAAAAATAACAGAGTAAGCTAGACCTAATAGCGATTCAAAATATTTGTTTAAAGTGTACTTTATCAAGTACACTCTAAGAATGAAAGGAAATAGAACAGAAATTTCATAGGTGCATTTTCAAGGTCTACATGTGTTATGGAGAGTACGTTTGTGTGTTTAAAGTGTACAAGAATAAAGAGTATAACAGCATGAACAACACACAAAATGTTTGTTACGTTGTTGTAAATGTATATTATTAGAACAAAACATATTTTATTAAAAGATATAAACTTTCTAATTTGAAAAATATTATCGCAGACTTAATGGCGTCTTAATAAGAGATCTAGAATAAATTATGATTTAGAAGGTCATCAGTTAAAATACAGATTTCAAATTGGTTCATTTCGTTTACTTTTATTCTTAATTTTTGCAAAGTTAAGTCCTCACATCGTCGTGGTATATATGTGGCTCAATTTCGTCGGACAAAAAAGGTTGGACGTGTTTTTTTTATCTTAGTTAAAGTTGTCTACTTTAAAACCAATATGTTAATTTGCAATTTCAGACTAAAGCTAAAACTGTTTTACCTTAAGCTTTGAAATAATTAATGGAAGAAGAAGAAGAAGAAGAGAAAAGATGATGATGCGGATCATGCTGGTAATGTTGCTTTTGCTGTTGCTTCTGCTGCTGAT
>BROG01000635.1:360000-434027 GCA_030159075.1 Atrina japonica
TGATGCGAGCCAAAACACGAGGGTGGTAAATCATCAGATTTAAGCCTGTCTTCTATCGTATCAGTTTATCAGGGAAACAACTTCTCTTTATATCTGTTTCTGGAATTGTTCTTCTTTTAGGTATTCATTGTTTGATTTAATTACTATCTGTTTATTTGATTATCTATTGTTTTTATCATTTTTTATGCAATATACAATTTTGTTTTCCTCATGTCATCATTAACTTTCATTTTACATGAAATTCTTGTCGATTTATCACCATTTTATTTCTTGTTAAAAGTTTTATTCGATTTTATGTGGAATTACATGAAATGTGACACATATATCTAAAAAGATTGTCTGAAAGCTTTTATATGAGATTACAAAACTAACAGTACTATGCAACAAGATCCACATTTCCGAAAATAATACCTTTCCTTCAAAACCATTTTTCATCGAATTATCATAACCCAGCGTGTTGTTTTCTTTACATTGCATAAAATGTACAGGCGAATAGCGTATCAAGTTTAGAAGTAGCAGTAACACAATTGGAACAGTAATTCCACTGATAAAGATTTAATAGAACATGAAAATGACATATTTTGAAACCATAGACTATAAAGTAAAAAGCATGCACGTGATCCATCTTTTTTAACAAATTCTGTTTTCTTTTTTCACAGAATTTGATAAATTTCTTTTTTATTTCTTTTTCTATCAAAAGTATTCCGGTTAGTTTCTGCTAAAACGTAGCATTCGTTGCATTATTAAAAAAAACTTTAACACATGGTGAAAAATAGGTCTAGGTCTTTTTGTGAGTTTTTTTACGAATGAAATAAAACCTACACAGAAAAAATGAGGCCATGTTCAATTCAGGTAGTAATATAAGTCCTCAATACACGGCACTTTGTGACAGACCGTCTGAAAATAAGGTTGTACAATAATTAGAGGAAATATACACAAGTAACAAGATAAGAGGGCATCTGTATAAACACATTTATGTGGCTATTGCAAAACGGATTATGAATCAAATATCTGGTAATTGGATTTGCGAAAATACAGTAATCAATAAAAAATATGATGTATTATGACATTTTAAAGGACAGAGATATAGGGAATACTCTTTTGAAACTGTTCATTATAAGTGTAAAAGATATATATTTCCGAGAGTGAGTAATATTAATGTTATCGGGGGAGGCGTGGGTTGATTGTAACACAAGAATTATCGTCAACTTATTTGAATTATGAATTTTTTTTTGTATTTTTCAGTATTTACGTTTCTACTTTCCTAGAAACTACTTTATATTAAACCCCGCGGTAGTAAAATTCCGCTTTATTTGAAATGATATTGATTCCTCGGCTAAATTTCATTATTTAAAAATTGTTCTTACCATTATAATCCGGTTATGTTGAAACCCTGTTTATTTGAAAGAAAAAGAATTCCTCAGCGTTTTGAATACATCCGGGTCCGTTTAAATATATATATATATATATATATATATATATATATATATATATATATATATATATATATATATATATATATATATATATATATATATATATATATATATAGTTTCAACATTATTGTCAGATAATTGACAATTGGACAATGTCATTAAATTAAAATTGTTCTTACCATTATAATCCGGTTATTTTGAAGCCCTTTTTATTTGAAAGAAATATTTTACACACACACACACACACACACACACACACACACACACACATATATATATATATATATATATATATATATATATATATATATATATATATATATATATATATATATATATATATATATATATATATATATATGGTCTCAACATTATTGTCAGATAATTGACAATTGGTAAAATGACAATTTTTCAAGTATTGAGGATATAAACCTTTGTTTCCAGCTTGTGATATACTAATTTGATTTTCTAAAAAAAACAAGCTTTTAAGCAATTGACAAAATATAAATACAGACAATATTAACACCATGAAACTCGAGACTATATAGACGTACTAAAACCACTTCAAAATATTGTTAAAAGGATATTGAAAGAATAATAACGACGTATTAATGTTTTTCCTAAAGAAATGTTTCACTGATTAGATCAGAGAACACACAAGAATCGTGCTGGATGTAATGTGTGTCTGAAATCCGACTGAAATTATTAAGATAAATATATATTTTACTGGGATTACTGAGTTAACAATAAGCATTAAGACAGATCCCATGTATTTACGGTATCATCCTAATCAATGAGTCAAGTCTATAAATAAAATACAACGAAGGTCGATATACATTTGTCTGTGTCTGTAAATAGTATCATGGAGTCCTTAATTCTCTTTTTCCATTATGGAAATGGCCTCGGAGTGAAATTTATTTATTAATCTATTATTATTATTATTATTATTATTATTATTATTATTATTATTGATTTTGTTCAATTTTTTGTTTTTATCTGGTGACTATATCGTCATGAAAATATTGTGCAATTTGACATTTTACCGCATTTTCAATAAAGACGAAATTTTGTGTAACTTTAGATACACATCTACCAACGGTAGCGCAATTTCAAGACTTTTCTTTAGATTACAGAAACCTCATTTCCTTTCTCTCTCTTTGTTGATAGCACATAGATCTTGAAAAAGAAACATGATACAATTTCTTTGAATGTTTTGTGTCAAGATATTGTTTGGAAACATATGACAGGGTTATAAAATTCAGAAATCTGTTTGGCATAAAATATTCTATGTTCAATAATATCATTGTCGCCGTTATTATAAAATTCAGACAACTGCTTGGCATAAAATATTCTATGGTTAATAATATCATTGTCGCCATTATTATAAAATTCAGACAACTGTTTGGCATAAAATATTCTATGTTTAATAATATCATTGTCGCCATTATTATAAAATTCAGACAACTGTTTGGCATAAAATATTCTATGTTCAATAATATCTTTGTCGCCATTATTATAAAATTCAGACAACTGTTTGGCATAAAATATTCTATGTTCAATAATATCATTGTCGCCATTATTATAAAATTCAGACAACTGTTTGGCATAAAATATTCTATGTTCAATAATATCATTGTCGCCATTATAATAAAATTCAGACAACTGTTTGGCATAAAATATTCTATGTTCAATAATATCATTGTCGCCATTATTATCTTCACCATTACTCATTTTATGAAAGATTAATTTTTGGTCTTGTATGATAATAATTTTTATTTTTAAACTCTTTCAATTCTACCATTTCAATTCTAAACTTCTCAAAAGTTAAAATAGTCATTGTTTTACAGTAATTTCTATTAGATGGATTTAGGAATACATTTAGATTACTTTTGGCCTTCTATAATACCACTTTTGTTTTCGAATTCTACATCTTTTTTTAATTCGAGGTCAACCGATGAAGTCTTATTGACAGAATTGGCAGTCTTGAGCATTTCTCTTGGCCTTTTTATACAAAATTATAACTTTGATATTATGTTTAAAATGTCTTGTCGTTGACTACGATACGCCCTTTGACAACAGATCATCTACATGTATATGTGTCAAGGTATTGTATCGATACGTAGAAATTGCCTTGGGTGATTTGCGAAAACAAAACGAATGTGAAAACCTAGAGACATAGTAACAACAATATTATCATATTTGTTATAATCTAGAGGAACTCTCTTGCGGATAACTGAATTACCGAACACTAATTTTCTCTTTTTTTAAATTGAGATTTGTATTAATATACTTGGCCACCTACACATTATCAGAAAATGAGTGTCAATAGGACTCATAAATCCTTTCAACCCTACATACCATAATAGACTGGTCTTCAACAATAGAAAAGGGCATACCACTTATACAGTCAGGGGTGAAAGGGTTAATAAAATAGTAATCAACATCATGGCAGATTTGTTTACAGTAATTCTTTCTATCAGGTTGTTGCCGATTTGATCTGATAGATATATCTTTATTAAATCTGAAACCGAAATGTGTGTCTGAGTAGATCTGAAACACCTACTATGTGTACGAGTAATATGATAATTAGAAAATAATAAATTCCCCAATACAGTGTGAGCCGAAAATATAGGAAAATTATGATAAGTTTCAGCGCAGAAATATTTGAAAATGCAATAACCGTTTTTAAAACAATGCATGGAAAAGCATATTGATAATTCCTTACTGTACGTCACTATCAAAATCTCCTCAGTTGTTGAGATGTCTGTACCAACTGTGACAAGGATTCATTCTCCGCTTATTTCATTTGGATTTTACTGTGGAATCACGACGGATGTGACCGGTCATCAGGGAATGTTTTTTCCTCCATAGTACCTGACCCCACCTGTTGATTTCCAAAGGTCCGTGGTTGTCAAATTTTTAACAGATTTGTATCTATATCCTCGACATCCTAAAGACTTATACTTTGGTATCGGAGTTTTTTTTTAATTTATCTGTTACATCTGGTTCTGCTTATTAATTTTCAAGTTGTCTGTGTATGTCTAAGATACAACACATTTGCATACAGTCTTACGGATAAATTATTGTTAACACTTTGTTATCTGTACTTCATAATTTCATCTATATTTGTTGTATTATTTTTCCTCCCGTCCAATGTTTATTCACTTTTATTGAGATGTTACCAGATTAAGGTGAAGTACCACACATTTTGACCTGTACTATGAACTGACGCCAATGCAGTTAGGGGTCATTTACGTCAAATACCTGCCACGAAACGGGATCTCGGTCTTAATTCTCACTGGAAACATTCGTGACATAAAGAGTGGTAAACGAAGAAATAGTTTTTAGTTTTTGGCGTGTCCAGGTATTGGACATTGAAACCAGGACCTATGGCTCGCTCTACCGCTTGAACACCGCTTGACCACCGAAATCTGAGTTTAATGTTTATGATACTCTACAGAAAAATCTTTTCTAGTTGAAATATCCATGGAATATAATTATTTTCGAGAATAGAACACAGTAGGAATTTATTGATACATTTTCATCACACCAAATATTTTATATACAGAAGTAATATCAACGCGTTTTGGGGTTTAAATGAGTACAAATCACAGTACCATATATCGCTGCATCAGGAAAAGATGCCCCCAGCCAGTTTCTTTCGATTGAAATTAATTATTAATTGTAACTTAGCATAACGTGAAATGTTTGCTAAGATGTATTCGTGATAAATACGAATTGACATTTCCCTTGTTCAATATAGAATGAGTTTGTCTAATGAACCCATTCATTCCCCTAATGGATGGCTCAAAAATTAGCTTATCTTTTCTCGACGAGTAAAAGCTAATTACGGTTTAACTCGAGCTCTTGAACCTCTGCGAGGAATTTGATTTCTCTTATTATTCTTTATCCAGTTATTGTCCAGCTTTGTGAAGGAATTACCAAGTGTGTCCCAGTCTCCGAGAAGAGATTGAATTATCCCTGTGACAGATTTGTTGAAGTAACTTGATAAAGAAGACATAAATAGATTTGTAGTAGTTTACAAACCCTTATGTTTGGACAATGATAACAAATAGGAATGCAAAATGTCGTCGAGGAACCTGAATTCATTGTTTCATCATTCGATGTCAAGTCGAATTTTCCACTATCATTTCATGAAAATAGGATCTATTGGCAGCCGTTCTGTAGTATTTCAAATATCTATATTATATGTTTTATGATGTTTTTATTCTGATGTTTTCATACTCTCAATTTATTTCAGTTGCATGGTTTAACAAATAGTAATGGATGAGAAATATATATATATATCTTCAATGGACTAATCGGCCATATAGACACTTTTTATGCCTAAACGGTTTACCACATTGGCATTCTCAATTATACAATTTAATCAAATTTTTAGTGTCAAAGTTTTATCAGTGTATTTCTACGGAACATCTTTTAAAAACTGAAAAATACAAGTTACACTTTAAACAATATCAATAAATATAAAGCATTCGAGACTTTTCTGAGTAGGTTTCATATAGTGAATATAGTTTATTTAAGAAGTAAGCAAACAGTCAGAGACGGTATAATTTGTCGATATATTTTAACAGTATAATATGTTATTCGAAAATATGATCAAATCGAAAAATAACAAAGTATATTAAATTTTCTAAAAATATATATCATTAACTCTTTTAAAAGCAAAGTGCGTAAATACCAACGTTTTACCAAAAGCCAGTGCGAGATACTACAAGAACGCGGAACATCTGAAAAGATCCAGAAGTGGCTTCAGTGCAGTTGAGGAGTAATTATCCCCCCATAATCGTTAAGGTGCTATTGAGACATAATCAAGTTAAAACAGAGGACGATATGTGCTTATAATCAGTATAGTCTCTCTCTCTCTCTCTCTCTCTCTCTCTCTCTCTCTCTCTCTCTCTCTCTCTCTCTCTCTCTCTCTCTCTCTCTCTCTCTCTCTCTCTCTCTCTCTCTCTCTCTCTCTCTCTCTCTCTCTCTCTCTCTCTCTCTCTCTCTCTCTCTCTCTCTCTCTCTCTCTCTCTCTCTCTCTCTCTCTCTCTCTCTCTCTCTCTCTCTCTCTCTCTCTCTCTCATATTTGTTGGGATGTAAAACAACAAACTTACAACAATACCTGCAAAGAAGATTCATCACTACAGTATTAAACCAAAGTAGATCAATGGCCATTTGTATGATGTCAATCCAGGACACGTGTATTATCCCTGATATCAACAGCATCTACGATTAATTCTTGTGAAACTTTGTACTACATACCTTAACCATATGTACAAGTATCCAGTGCTAAATTATTCTGTAAAAGTACATTCAGATCGCTTTAAATGTACTAAAAGATTCATTTGGAACCTCGATTCTCGGTTTAAAATCAAGCAAGACACATTTACTTCTATATGACCCGTATTCCAGGAAATGCGTTTGAATACACTAATTTAAAAACTGCATCCAAATCTCATTAGGTTTATGTTGCTAGATGGGCGAGAGGCTCAAAGACGTATTAAATATATGTAATGCTTCTACAGATTATTATTTTTAATAGCTTTATATTTTTTTCTGGACTGTCAGTTTATAAATGTTTGAAGATAAATTATGTGTAATGCAAAGATCATTAAGTACCATTAATGTAAGTATTATAGATACCAACGTTTAAATGATACTTTAAGTTATATTAACAAAATTCAAACGCTATCTATAAGCATGTCCATTTCAAATATCAAAGTAAAATGAAATTTTAAATTAATAAATTATCAATATATCCTTAAAGATGAACTAGTTAAAACATATCAAATGAAAACAAAATCCCATATCTTCTCAAGCGTTGGACTTATTTGGATCGTCTTAGGCATTTGTAATAACTTAACTACCGGGTCGTTACCGTTACAGTCGCCGAGAGTATACATAAACCCAGTTCCTAGTATGTTGGCACTAGCCGATTAGTTTATACTAAAGTTATATTTCTCTTAGATAAAAACGTTTAAATTCTAAACTTCTCAAAAGCTATGATATTCATTTTACAATTGGTACTCTTAGACGGATTTGGCAACACATTTGGATTATATATTTACATTCGGAAATATACCTGTACTAAATTCGAACTTTACTAAATGACTATTGACAGAAACGATGGTTTTGATGTTTTGTTTTGACTCCTTTGTAATGAGTTTTGATTATAAACCATCTCTCTTGAGAATTCATTTTAAATTTACTCTTTTATCTTTTGTTCAGAATTATTGGAACTTGTTTGTTTAAATTATAATTATATTATATCCCTGTAGTCATTTTCTTCATTCAACAGATATTTGTAAGGTCGTTTTAAATGTACCTTTTGTTAAAGTTACACTTTATAAATTATGTATTTATCTTTTTTCAAGCTTTCAACATTTCAACCTGAAAGACTAATCTGTACCTGCACGAAATTTTGCGATTGATTTTTCAATTAACGGCATACTTGTACGATATATACAGTGTAGCCTCGCGCTAGAGACCATCTAGTATGTGCTAAATGATAATGAAAGCAATGAAAGTTAATCAGTTTCATTATAAGTCCAACTTTCGGCATGCAAAATCGAAATTTTGTTTTAGAAAATTTTAAAAACCTCCTAAATCGTCAAATCGAATTAACATCTTAATATCAAGAAAACAATATTTCTTTCTCCTCTATGGTATATTTAATGATTGCAAACCGCTACAGTTTAAAGTGAAGAAAACAAACTGAAAATGTGATAAAGAGAATTATATCAGTGTTATTGCTGACGTGCGGTAGTCATCTGGTCACTAAAAAGCAATCAACTCCATTTATGCAAATATTGTTTACGTCTGGGTCGAAATTGATTGCTTAGCAATGAATCTTAATTGTATCAAACAATTATAGACGGAAAATCAATCCTATATTAACAAGGAAATGATCTAGGATGAGGAGACGCGAATGTTTTTTTTAGTCTAAACCCAAATATGCTAGCGTCACCATATTTAGGGGCACTTAATGCTTTGAGGGGGGAAAAGGCCATGTACAAAGTATAACGGAACATTTGTACCATCACCATTTCCTGCAAACTTTACAAACTGTAGTAGTTTGGCACACAAACCTGCGGTTATTTTGTCATTGAGTCATATCATTATCATTATAGGTCAACGTAACTTACCGGAACAGGAAGTACCCCAAGTTTGGGTCAAACCATAATATTCATGTTTTACAATGGAACATGTGCCTTCTTCGGGGTCAATGCATTGCACTTAAAATCTATATAATATACATACAACTGTGAAATGGAGTACCGTTGCTTTTCATTTTGATATATATGTTTCAAGGAGAGAGTTGATCGGTTGGCAGATCTTCAATATGAATGTCGCTGGTAGGATCCCAGGTCGTGCCAAATTTTCAAAGTCACGATTTCATCTCCTGCCCGCACAGCTCTATACCAAGATGGAGGGTAAATTATCTAGGATGTGCAGTTGGATTACCTCTTGTGAAATTGTACAACTACAATGATCTTCGCTTAAACATAAACAAACACTAAATATATCTCTCCCTGCCTCAAGGGGACGAGTGGCATGGGCCTTAAAAGTAATTCATGTCAAAGCAAGCAAGCATGTATGTTAAAAGTGGTTTTGCTTCGCTTAACATCGCATTCATGAACATTCTGAACTATGTGTCATGCTTTAAAAAAACTTAAGCACCAGAATGAAGGTGGTTTTGTTCTATTTCATAGACGTTTTTCAGTCTACCGTCATTTATTTCCAAGGCAATTTATTTCAGCATGTGATAAATATTCATTCCGAGCATAAGTTTTACTTAACCATGGCCGGTGTTTCTAAAACCGCTTTAAATAGTTCTGGATAAATAAATTCAACATTTTATACATGCAGATTTTACAAAACAAAAGAAAGAGAAACACATATTACGTCTTTCCTATTCTGTCTAATCGATTAACATTGACTTTTACCTGGAATTGATCTATTGCAAGAAATCCAGAAACAGTTGTCGCAGCTCAGACAGATTTAAAACCATGCCACTTGTACCGTAAGATGCAGTTTACATGAATCATTATAAAACAACGTTATCTGTATAATTCTTAATTACATTAAATTATAATTGACTCACTTCTTATATAGTCGCAACGATATTGATTTAATTGTAAATATGGTCTACTCATTACAAGTATAGAATTTGAAGGTCATTTCGGATCACGACGGCTGATGACACATTAATGGTATAATAAAAATCTCTTTATATCAGATTCAGTTCATGGCATATCAAGTTATCCGATGACTCATATAATCTTCTTAATTCGAACTATCTGGTTAAAGATATCACAAAGCTGATCTAATGAAATACCGATACAGTCATCCGATCACAAAATCAGTATGATTCTGCTGCAACATAATTGGAAAATAACTAGTTAAGAGTAGTGACAATATATCCAGTCACTGTTCTTGCGTATTTTGGTGATTTGTATTTTACTCCACGGTCACGTTTATGTTTAATACCTAGTTTGTTTCAGTTAATATTACTTTATCATAAAAGGGCATTAGCTGTTTTCCCTTATTTCTTACTTAGAATTATATACAAGAGATATACAGAGGCATAAAAATTCTTAAATCCCTATATATTTTGTAAAAAATGCTCAAGAAAACAAGGTTTCAATTGATACTTTTCAATTGCAATTGATTAACTCATCCTTACTGTTTGTTTATGAATACCACACTGGACCTGATACTATTTCCCCAAAATATATGGAAAATAAGATTGTACACCTGTGTATAGCTCTTATTTGTCATTGTACATCAAGTACAAGTAGTAAAAATAGAAAAAATAAAACTAGTTTTTTTGGTAAATACAGCAATTATCTCTTTATGTACTTAGTTTTTCATTAATCAGCATTAATTTCAGTTGAAACAGGTGCTTGTTTTATTATATTCCTTGTTCTACCAAACCTTTATCTTTACTCCTTACCAAGATATTGACAGTCATTAAAGAGAAACTTCAACAATACTGTACAGTTGCTTATTCCAGAAGCGGTGTAAATCAGATTTGGATACTTAAATATTATAAACAGCTTTTAGAAAATTTGAAGGCACACAATTTTTCTCGAATTCACAGTATCAAAACTTATGACTTCTCTACTCTTTACACTACTATTCCACATAAAAAATTAAAAGAAAGACTTTTCAGCATCATAGACAACTGCTTTTTCACTAAAGGTGGTACCCGAAAATTTAAATATCTAGTGATTGGCTATCAGGATACTTATTTCGTCAAACACCACTCTGATTCTACACATAAATATACTGAAGTTGATATAAAAAAACATGCTGGAATTTCTAATAGACAATATATTAGTAATGTTCGGAGACGTGGTCTTTCAACAAACTATCGGCATTCCTATGGGAACCAATTGTGCTCCTTTATTGGCCGACCTGTTCCTTTATTCATACGAAGCAGACTTCATTCAGAAACTGTTGAATCAAAAGAAGAAAAAGTTAGCGGTGTCCTTTAATATGACATTTAGATATATCGACGACGTTTTGTCAATTAATAATGACAATTTTCATACATATGTCAATGCGATATATCCCAGCGAACTAGAAATTAAAGATACAACAGAATCAAGCACACACGCTTCATACTTAGAGACATTTTACTTAAAATAAACACAGACGGGAAATTAGCAACTAAGCTATACGATAAACGCGACGATTTCGGCTTTCCCATCGTAAATTTTCCACATTTAAGTAGTAATATCCCTCAGTCACCCGCATATGGAGTTTATATTTCACAAATGATCCGATATGCCAGGGCTTGCACAACACATGAAGATTTCATATACAGAGGTAAACTACTCACTGACAAATTATTGACACAGGGATATCGAAAACCGCGTTTACTGTCAACGTTCCGCAAATTTTACGGTCGGTATAATAGTCTTGTTTGCGAGTACTCTGTTTCACTAAGTGAAATGTTGAGTTGCCTTTTCGTTGGCGGTTGTTGAGACGTCTGTACCAAATGTGACGAGGATACACTCCTCACTTGTTTCGTTGGACTTGACTGTGGACTCACGACGGGTGTGACCGGTCGACAGGGGATGCTTACTCCTCCATGGCACCTGATCCCACCTCTTGGTTTCCAGAGGTCCGTGTTTGTCCATTTTTACCGGATTTGTATCTATGTCCTGGCATTCTATTGATTTATACTTTGGTATCTGAAATTTTTATATTGTACATGTATATTCCCATAGAATGCAGTTTACCTTAATATTTCATAGAGGAAAATCTAGCTCAATCGGGAAAAATTAATTAATTTATATGATTATTCCAGGATTTCATTAACAACCAATCAACTTTAGGGTATGATATCACATGATCTATAACCTCTGTTGGTGAATATGATCTTTGAATGATAATTGAGCTGTTTCACTTGAAACTGATTAAACGATAATGATTGTTACAAATTTACGAACCCTTTTGAATTGACATTTTCTAGGAAACATGACTGCCATCAAGGTTAAAACAGATCAATGGTAGATCAACTTTAAAAAAAACAATCAGGTTTCTTTCAGTATGAAGGCAAAGCTATTTTAAAATGAGTTAATACAACGCTTGAGTATGACAAAAAAATGAAGTGGTCAGGGCTGTGATTATGCTCTGGCAGTTGATAGTCTGCCCGCTTAATTAAATGAAACACTCTCTATCTATAAAAATGTCGAATTACATAACAACATAAAACTGTTATCACTGTAAGGAATCCAGTTAGTGTCAGATTTGAAATGGATCAATCATTACATACAACGAGAAATTACAACTTTTAAGCACTTTTATGATTATGGTTTGGCGTTTCGTAATTACAGCTTGGAATTACTTAAGTATAACTTAATTATAATATACAGTAATGTATCTAGGGTGCTTAAAAGGGGGCGTCGGAGTTATTAAAGAAAGCAATACTTTCTTAAGAGAAACGACATGGCTGTTTCTTAGTACAATATGTACTTTTAACTATATTGCATCAAACATATATTAAAGAAAAGTAAAATTGATAAATTAACAAAATTTAATTGACGCTGACGTAGCAATCTACACGAACGACTATTTTAAAACATTTAAAGGTTAATGGGTCACGAGTACTAGTATTAATATTATAACTGGCTTAGATAATTTTATTTTAAGGGTATTTGTTGGGTGTTGCTAAATCTTGAGAATTGCAATTCCATGGTGAAAGTGGCACAGTGTTTTGTACACTCGATTCTTACCAACGCGATCCGGGTTCGGTCTTCTACTTGAACATCGGAGTATGTGAGGTGGTATGTGGTCGCCATCTGCTCGAACAATGTATACAAATTGGTAAAATCCTGTTTGCCGATCGATATACATTACGCCAAACTCGAATAACGCCGCTATTTCTTGAAAAACAGATTTCCTCCCATATAATTCCCTCGTTGTAAAGCCAAAAACCCGCATACCGCCATCCGCAGCCGATTCTCCAGTACAAATGGTCATTTATACATGGTAAATCCCTCAAACATATCGCCAGACCAGATGAAATGAACAGGTGTAAGTAAAACTGTTAGCCGACGGTAGCTTGTCTACTTCATACCTCGACTGCAAAGGGAGATAACTCGAATATCGAGTGTCATAAACTGATTTCCGGTTGTATGAACAACGTGTAGAAGTCAGACAGGGCCCAGATTACGAGTGCCATGCATCCGTGAGAGTTCGGAAATCAATACACAACATTTATCACACGTCAAGAAATAATTTGAGATTAGTAGATTAGATATATAAACTTAAAATATTTGTATTACCGGCCTATCAAAGAGTTATTTTATACAGAAACGAGGTAAGTTAACATTAGAAATGTTTCCAGGCTAATGTTAGAAACAGATCTAGATTTTCCGGCCGTCGAGCATGTAGATTTTCTACTGTTACATCTTTAGACGTTTTAAATTTGGCTATTTTAATAGAGTGGCCAAATTGTCCAAACTGAAACATTAGACAAAATATCGAAATTTACGATAGTGAGCTGTAAACAGGATATGATATACAACAGGGATTTAAAACATGAAAAAGATGAAAACGAACACACCTCGAAAATAGTCAACTTCGATATATTGCCAAACCCGTTATACCGCCAACATTCATATATATATATATATATATATATATATATATATATATATATATATATATATATATATATATATATATATATATATATATATATATATATATATATATATATATATATCGCTTACTTTTAACGTTTTATCGGGTATTTATTTTTACTCTCAATGCCGAACCACAAAGCCTCTTCGGAAATCGCCATGTTCTCGTGGCAAGCTCCAAACGAAATTGTATGGGAATTTTGAATGGCTATATTAGAATATTTCCTACATCCTTGAGTTTACTTCCGTCATTAATATTATAGATAATTGTCTAAAATATTTACAAAAAATGTTTACGGAATTATAAGGTATATGTATATATATATATATATATATATATATATATATATATATATATATATATATATATATATATATATATATATATATATATATATATATATATATATATATATATATATATATATATATACTTATATATATATATATATATATATATATATGCAGACAATGTTATTAAATGTTTTCGACATATTTGACAGTTAGTAGAAAAGATACTTATGAACTTACAACTTGACTCGCAAAGAATACTCCTACTGGAAGCATGTAAGGACGACAAACCATACTTGTATGTATCGGCATATTGTATAACATAGTAGAAAAACATGTTATATGTGTCGGCATATTGTATAACCTAGTAGAAAAAACATGTTATATGTGTCGGCATATTGTGTTACATAATAGAAAAACATTTTATATGTGTCGTTATATTGTATAACATAGTTGAAAAAACATGTTATATGTGTCGGTGTATTGTATAACCTAGTAGAAAAAAACATGTTATATGTGTCGGCATATTGTGTTACACAATAGAAAAACATGTTATATGTGTCGTTATATTGTATAACATAGTTGAAAAACATGTTACATGTGTTGGCATATTGTATAACATAGTAAAAACATGTTATATGTGTCGGCATATTGTGTAACCTAGTAGAAAAACATGTTATATGTGTCGGCATATTGTGTAACCTAGTAGAAAAAACATGTTATATGTTCTGCATATTGTATAACATAGTAGAAAAAACATGTTATATACAAACATAAAGCAAATGTCAATGTTTAAGAACAAACTAACAGACAACATACGATCCAATATGTCTTCTTAATGGGATAATATATTTTCATTATAGATATATTAACCTTCTTCTTATGAACTTTATTTGCAATTAATGCTACACAATTAAATATTTAATTTTCAATAGCATAGCATGTGATTTCCATTAGATACCCCTGTTATAATCATGCAGAGCTTTAATGTCATTTGATTATTTCTTTTTTCGCCGATACTGCCAATCATATACGAGACATGTTTTCCCCATATTTATGTAAAATAAGTTATAGGACTTTGCGGCGGCAACTAACATATATTTTATCACAGCCAAAGGATATAAAATAAACGTGAACGGAACAACTTTCCTGCAAATGCAGACACTAAACTTAGATTCTTTGTAAAACAATTCCCTTTATCTTTGTTATTTTACACTTTGTTCTGTCATTATCGTATAACGTCTCTTTAATACCAGGCTATTGTGTTCCAATTATGGTCTTTATATACGGGAAAGCTAAAACTAAGCCAAAGCTATAGCTCCCAATGTATTTCTAAAAGGTTTATTAGATACTTCTTTTCGTCGCTTCAGGTGCTAATTTTTATTCTGTTTGGTATATAGGGATAAGCCATGTTTTCCTAATGTACGAAAACTTACATTATAAACCTTCGGGTCATTTATATAAAAATATATAAATCACAGGCACCAAAGTATTCAGGATGTTCAGGAGACATCAGACCTGGTAAACATATTGAATTAACAAGGACCTTTGGAAATCTAGAGGTGGGATCACATGACATGGAGGAGAAAGCATCCCCTGTTGACTGGTCACATCTGCCGTTGGTCCATGGTCAAATTCGATTGAAATAAATCAGGAATAGAATTTCATTAATCCTTGTCAAATATTGGTACGATTCAACAACCGCTATTGACCAAGTAACTCATCATTTCATTTAGTAAAACAGAATAATCGCAAACAAGGGTATTGTACCGACCATAAAATTTGCTGAACGTTGACATAAAACGCTATTTTGTATATCCTTGTGTCAATAACTTGTCAGTATATAGGTATCTTCTGTATATGAAAACAAAAAACAATGCGCTGCAGGTGGATGCATGAATATTGAACAAAGTTCGACTCACGCGTCTTACGTCATATTGTTCTTCGACACACGGTTCTCAAAAATGGTGAAAGTTGTTTCAATGTGAACTTAAATCGATACCCATTCTTATTTTTACATCTCCTACGTCGAAGAATCTGCTGAGTAACATTCCAAATCACTACATAAATTCATTACAATTGTATAACTGTGGCTGCTAACATTCTCTTGCAAATGTGAACGTATTTGTCGAAGTTAATGTGCATCGATTTTCTAGTCTGTATATAAACATATAATGTTGAAATTAAATTATATGTAAGTATAATTATCTTTTTATGTGTTCTAACTTAATTTTGATACAAATGCCATGCAATAAAATAGTCCAAGAGGTCCCTGTAATCTTAATATTATATAATATTGAATTGAATTTTCGTTATAGAATTGCAGTGGTACATAAGGCTATCAGTTTCTTATTTCGATGTTTGCAATATGTCAATTTCAATTCAATTATACTTGGAAAATAATAAGAACTAATGATAAAATAGAGATATGATGTGTCAGAGATTCAGTAAAGAGCAGAAAATAATTTATTCGTTGTTATAAACACCAACCTTTTGGTCTTTGCATGAGAATTGCAGAGATGTGACTTTTTGGACAAGATTGCATCATAATAAATATTAGTTTGAACAAAATATTCAGAAATGTCATACACTCTACTATCCGATATTTTATCTCTCAATTAAAACCCACTCTCTTCCGAACATGGGTTTCGTTTGGAAGATTTAAATAAGAGATACAGTGTTAAAGGAAAATGTCACAATATGAGTGCATGAAGGTTAAATTCAAGCTGAGAAAAATGGTATATGTATTAAAATATAAGATTTCAAAGAAACATTTAAAATGCTGATAAAATAATTTAAGTTTTTTAAGTTGACGAACAATAAAGAAAGAAAATTTAACATTTTTTTTATTAAAATAGAGTTAATTTAAGATTTGTATCATCTGACAAAATACGACAAGTAATCAAATAATTTTAAATTTGTACAGGAAATGAATCATCAGGGATAGCTCCTGGTTAATTTCGAATTTTAACGAGAGAAGACATTTTTCCCCCGCCTTAAATTCGCACTAAATCACTACATTCTCATTGATGGAATCATATCCGTGCATCATTTTTTTTATCTCAACTATGGCCGAAATGATGACAATTAAACGGGAACAAAATTGTCCAGGTATACAATATATGATATGCAAGCACATCAACAAATTTTCAATTCTTTAAGATTTTCAAACATTTACAACCACAGGGTCGTTGCCACCGCTGTTTGACCACTCGAGTCCCCCAGGGTATACATAAACCCATTACCTAGTATTTCGCTACAAGCTATTTTTAATGAAGTTATATTTCGTAGAGATAGCACAGTTTTAATTCCAAAAACCAAAAGCTAAGATAATCATCATTTTCCAGTGGGTATTCTTAGACGGATTTTGCAATACATTTATGTTTGTTATTTGGCCTGGTATGATACCACGTTCTGTTTCTAAACTCTGCATCCATTTTAGATCAGCACTCAACTGATGAAGTCGTTTTAACAGACCACTTTTCTTGAGCATTTGCTGTAGCCTTTTATGAAACTTTGGTATTGTATTTGTAATATCCAAAAACTACGATGGAGCAAGACACGTCATCTTTTCATGTTTTATTTCATTCAATATAACGCATCCACTGCTGTATTTAATTGTTGCCAGGGTCTGAATTAAACTTTTGAACCATATTTCCGTATTCATTGCTACAAGGAAAATTTGACAGAAGGTTTCCCTAAAGGCTTGAAAAATAATTTAGAAGTGTGCAGTAATCTGGAATAAATAAGTTATGTTACAAATTTCAATACCTGACAATTGTCTTTTCTCACCCCAATTATCCCTGCGTGTCGGAACCGTCGACTGGGATCGGGATGTGATTCATTACCGGTGACAAATCCATCACCAATTACCTTAACACGTCGTAACGTTCCATCATGTTATCAAAGTAGCTGCAACTCCTATCTTTTCAATCAATTTAGCAGTATCAAACATTTTATTTGTGTGAAATATTCATGAGCTATCACTAATCCCTGATGATGTGGACAATATGACGCTTATTTTGAGGTGACGCTGTACTTCACAAGAAATGCTAACACATGCGGAAATTGGAAATCTGATTATAAACGATAATCGATAGATTAAGATACTTAGAAAAACAACACACACACACACACACACACACACACACACATATATATATATATGTATATATATATATATATATATATATATATATAAGAAGAGAGAGAGAGACAGACAGACAGACACAGAGAGAAAGACAGAGGGAGAGATAAACGATAATCGATAGATTAAGATACTGAGAAAAATAACACACACACACACACACACATATATATATATATATATATATAATATATATATATATATATATATAATATATCGAGAGAGAGAGAGAGAGAGAGAGAGACAGAGAGACAGAGAGAGAGAGAGAGAGAGAGAGAGAGAGAGAGAGAGTGAGATGTTTTAAAGTTGATGACATTATAAGATTGGTTTATTGATGCCATTGATAAAATGATTTATTGATTGATAGATAAATGGATAGCTAAATGGATACATACGTACAGACAGACAGACAGTCAGATAGATAGATAGATAGATAGATAGATAGATAGATAGATAGATAGATAGATAGATAGATAGATAGATAGACAGATAGATAGATAGATAGATAGATAGATTTTTTATGATTGTATATACACTATGCGTTTGAGTATTACACATGCTCCCTGAGATAGTATATCCCTCTGGTTATTTTTATAAAATCAATACACTTTACAGAAAAAATAATAAAATAAACTAAATATAAAGTATCAAAATTCTGCATTTCACTCCTTTTGTACTTTTCATATTTTCAGAATTTATCATCGTATGATTTTCTTTAGATATCAAAATGGTGGACGTCACGAATTATAATTAGAAAAGAGTGCGGCTGGAAAATATCAAAGAAATTTTTCAATGTATTGTTGATTGTGAGCGATAACTACGTCATTATATTAGTACATTAACTCCTTCACTCCTATGGTCACATTTAGACTCACCCAAATCAATAATAAATATGGTCTTAAAACTGGATAATCGTGGCCATATAAAAATATTAGTGATAAGTACATAGGTATGGCAAGCCAAATCACATTATTTAGTTAAACCTATTTTTCTCAGTTTTTCTCCAGTTAAACCTAGTTTTTCTCCAGTTAATGTGGGTTACGAGTTAAACCGAATTTTTCTCCAGTTAATCTTAATTTTTGTTGGAACCCAAATTAACTGGAGAAAAACTAAGTTTAACTGAGAGAAACTAGGTTTAACTGCACGAAATACTCATTAATGTTATTGTGGCGCAGTTAAACCTAGTTTTTCTCAGTTAAACTAGTTTTTTTCTCGAGAAAAACTAGGTTAAACTCATTTTGTGATTTTGACGCAGTTAAACCTAGTTTTTCTCAGTTAATCTAGTTCTTCTCAAGTTAATGTGGGTAACTGAGGAAATCTGATTTTAACTGAAGAAAAACTGGGTTTAACTGAGAAAATCTATGTTTAACTGATGAAGCACGCCAATATTACAATAATGAGTTAAACGTAGTTTTTCTCCAGTTAAAATGGGTTACGAGTTCAACCTATTTTTTCCAGTTAATCATATATTTTCTCGTAACCCACATTAACTGGAAAACACTAGATTTAACTGAAAAAATAGGATTAATTGCGCCAAAATCATATTAATACTCATTAATGTGGTTGTGGCGCAGTTAAATCTAGTTTTTCTCAATAAAACTAGTTTTTCTCGAGAAAAACCTGGTTTAACTCATTTTTGTGATTTTTGCGCAGTTAAACAAAGTTTTTCTCAGTTAAATTTAGTTTTTCTCCAGTTAATGTGGGTTACTGATTAAAACTAGGTTTAACTGGAGAAAAACTGGGTTTAACTGAGAAAAACTAGGTTTAACTCAATAATGTGATTTTGGCGTGCCATACATAAGGCTTTACACAATGAAGTCTCTCAGTTCCGATCAGTATGGATTCGAGCCCCGTTGGAACCTGAGCTTATTCTATTGGTAAATTTGCCAGATTAACTTGGTGGTCTATCCGGGGTACATTGTAACCGGGTTCTCTCCTTCACCAAAAATAAACTAACCGCCAACACAGAACTGAAAATTGTTGAGTTTTAAATAAAGCACCAAATGTATATATATATATATATATATATATATATATATATATATATATATATATATATATATATATATATATATATATATATATATATATATGTATATATATATATATGTGTGTGTGTGTGTGTGTGTGTGTGTGTGTGTGTGTGTGTTTGTGTTTGTCTGTGTGTGTGTCTGTCTGTCTGTCTGTGTGTGTGTGTGTGTCATAATTTAAAGAGTTGATTACACACGTATATCTGGGGTTTCATTGTACGATATGAGAGTAAAATTTATTGATTTGTCATTGTTCATATGTACTCTGGCATTGACTTGTTTAAACGAGCGGCGTGACTACCTAAAGTCCTTGTCATTTGTTCATGTAAAACACGAGAGGTCCATATCTCAAACGGCATTATAAGTGCCACTTCACTTGCACAATCTGACGAATTTAATCAAACTACACATTCTAGACCATTTACTCTCTAGCTAGGCTTAAACCTATAAGGACAGGAGATGAAAATTTCGCCTCTGAAAATATCAAAAATCTCAGATACCAAAGTATAAATCAATAGAATCTCCATGACATAGATATAAATCCAGTAAAAATGGACAAACACGGACCTCTGGAAACCAAGAGGTGGGATCAGGTGCTATGGAGGAGTAAGCATCCCTTGTCGACCGGTCACACCCACCGTGAGTTCACAGTCCAGTACAATGAAATACGTGAGGGGTGTATCCTCGTCACAATTGGTACAGACGTCTTAACAACCGCCAACGAAAAGGCAACTCAACATTTCACCTTGTGAAACAGAGTAATCGCAAACAAGACTATAATACCGACCGTAAAATTTGCGGAACGATGAAATTAAACGCGGTTTTCGGACATCTGGTACGACCGGGGATCGACCCCGATTCCATTTTGTTTTAAATATTCTAACTTAGGTGACAAAGTTCGATATGCTATGCTATTTTTGACTATTGACTTTATATTATTCAGTAGAGTGATAATCCCAAGAGCATAATTAAAGTAGTGTTTAATTGAGTAGAATTCCAAACGGAGTGAAAAAGTGAATATAAATGATTTGTATTCGACAGACTAAATATTCATTATCAACTCGTCAACAGTCACACTGTTGATATATTCATTATATTCATTAAGCAAATTGATTGACGATGAGAAACAACTACAATAAAGCAGGTTTTAGTATGTTTATCAAATATTGAAAATGCGTGCAAATAGTAAGGGAGGAGATTGGGTTTAAAATGCAGTAGATTTAAGTATCACCAATACCCTAGTAATTACGAGATATTTTACAGTTTGTATAAAATGTCCCACGGATTTCAAATATCACAAAACATTGCACCATTTCAGGATCATAATGGGGCATTGTGTAATACATTTAAAGCAAAACAATAAATTTCATAGATTATTTCCATTAAAGGTTGGATACACGTCTCTTGTGTGATATATTATCGAACAACTATGACTGTAAAACGGTTCACCATCTAGACAGTCACAACCAAAGATTTTTACATATACCTATATGTTAATCTACAAAAACTCAGGCAAGTATCACTCCTATGTATATTAAATTTAGGTTAAATCAATGTCCGGTGCTGTGAGTTAAATATTTTAGTTGTATCGTCTCTTTTAATTGCCAATTGTTTACAACTTTCAGTATTCCGCACCAAATTAATTTGTTTATTCTCATTACATATATCCCTTTTGATCCCCCGTCAACTCTATAATTTACAAAGTACTTAAATTATTCATGTTTATATATAGTCGCCGAAAGTTCATTAATACATGGCAAAACTAGTTACTGTATTTAATGACCAATTAGACTGTCAGGCCCATTTTTCTCCTACGTGCATTTTGTTTGTCCAAAATGTTTATACTATTGTTGTAACTATAGCAAATGTTTTTCCCAGATATAAATGACTGAATGGAATAACATTAGTATCAGAGACATATATATTATAAAACAAATCTCAGTTACCAAAGTATAAATTACTAGGATGTCCAGGATATAGATACGAATATGGTAAAATAGGACAAACGCCGACCTCTAGAAAACAAGATCAGGTGCAGGTGGAGGAAAAAGCATCCCCTATAACACATGTTATATGTGTTTCTGTTAGTATCAAGTATGTTGTATGGTAAAATAATCCATGCACGGTATGGCACTAACTAAATCTCACACTTTAATATTTGTTCTTTTGTTTTATTTACACATAGGCTCAGTTTCTAAACCTAAAACTATAGCCAAATCCATGTCAGAGCTACAAATACCATCAGTGCTATCCCTTAAAATATCAATTGGGTAAAAATCTACCATCTGCTACCGACATACCAGTTACTGGGTTTATGTGTACCCTTGAGGACTAAAACTGACAACGACCCAGTGGTTATAAATATTATTCAGATAACACAAAAGTTTCAGTGTTGCAAAAGGTCAAAACAAATACTAAGGTTGATCTTCTCCGTAAATTAGACTTCTTCAATCAGTCGAATTTGAAAGCAACAAGGAAAATTTTCAGAGATTTAAATGCATTAAAATTTCATTTTCAAGGCTGAACAAATGAATATTTTTGACAGAGACAAAATGTCTTGTAGTGTGGAACACAAAATTTACAGTTTATTGATGATTGATGGATTTTAAGTGAATTCTTTTTACTTTTTACAAAAATTAATTTTGTAAATGGAATATTGAGCGACGTGCGTGTTACAAACTGACATGACAAACCCGACAGCATTCCTACAGGAATAGGAAGTCTTCGTACACAAAAAATGTGTTAAACAGAACCCGATCTTCCTGTACATTCCTGTTTACATGTCTGATATGAGTTTCTATTTTTACCCATTTCTGATAGTTATCGCAGTATGTAGTGATATGTTGTATACATGGAAATTATAAATTAAAATATCTATGCTAATTTTACGATTAATTTGTCGAAAAATAAGAATTAGGTTTGCATTTCATGTAGATTACTTGTACAACTTTTATAACCTTTTGCATAACTTTCCATCTGCAGTGTATTTACTTACAGAATGAAGGAATTTAGGAATACAAAAATGTATTTATCTGCACATGTGCCTGCTATTTTAGATCAATTCAATATGAATACCTAAATCTTTGACAAGCAAACATCCATCAATTTCAGTAGAAAATTTGACATTGATTGGTCAGTTTGGTATTTTTTACCCTTTCTTAACAAAGTAAAGATAAAGAAATACCACTGGATAATCTAAACTTAAAGTCATTTTAGAATACGACAAATTGTGTATACATATGATGTCAAAATGAAGAACAATTGGGAATCCCAAACAGGAGGGGACCAGTCTTTGGAAGGAGTCAGCGTTCCCTGTTAGGTCGTACAGCCGCCTCAAATGTCCCACGGTATTCCTCTCAAGTTTAGTGAAAATGTCAAGCTCGGTAAAATGGCAATAATTAGTTTTAAATCCTATTGTTGTTTCAGTGTCTCTGTATATGGCCGTGCTCCAGAATACTATCCAACATTCTTAAAAGAGGAACTTCATATTGTTTAACAAGACCCCCGTATCGACCATAAAAATCCCTTTAGGACGATTTGTAGCGTGTAAACCAGTGACAAAAATTTCGCTTATTATGTGATTAAGCGGAATAGTAAGTGAGTGTAATGAGTTTAAAATCATTTATGTATTTTGATAAATGTTGCATTTATCGGCTTGTTGGATTTGTGATATTGCTTTTTAATTCGACTTTGGAAATTCATACACCAATTTACTTCCAAGTTTGAACCGGTCAAAATATTTTGTCTGAACTTAGTTTTGAAATAGATTTGAATAGCATTAATTATTAATTAAGTTGATTTTTTGTCTTATTTACTGAAGCTTTATTCTTGTGCATTGAGTTATCTTTAAGCGAAACAGCAAATTAATTTTCAATCCATGCATTGATTTTAAATGTTTATTCCACTGTGGCAGCACGAAAATGTTTGAATTTCCGAAACAGTGTTAATTTGTGTAATGTTCCAAGTTTTGTTTCCGGTGATATTGATGTTTGCGATCTCTTAGTGAATTTCAATTTCATGTTGTTTGACTTTAATTCAGAACTATTTTCATCAGTTTTCTGACCTATTTGCTCAAACGTTTTGCGGTTTCGTGTCAATCAACCATTCCATAAAACAATATGTTGTGACCAATATCATATTTTACCACGGATTCTCATGCGGCCAATGACAAAAATATATGCTTACAGCAAAGCATGTAATATCATTAATCAAAATAGGATTTTACATCACAGTTTTACGGTGAAAGTGCGTATTTGCATTTTTTTTAGCTTGTAGCTGTAGTCATCTATTACAAATTAAATCGATACAAAACATATATATTTGACAGCAAATTGAATATAACCTCATTTCACCTTGTTTTTACCAGCGACAATGATCAATTACAGATGGATTTTTAATTCATGATATAATGATTCATAATAAATTTTCATCAAAGCAAACCCCAGGTTTCTCCAAGGTATTGCATGTTTCGTTAATAAAATGAATAACGGTAGTGTAATTTTATGGAATCAGAGTCGTGTGAACGCTTACAAACAATACAACAGCCGCATGCATGTTGTAAGTCAGACGTGTAAAGTCTGCATGTACAAGGTTACGACTTAAGTTTGGTGCGAATTCCTATGCATCCTGCTTTATCTTAGACTTGGTTCTCTTTAAATGAGTTCATAATTTTGATGATATGTCAGAAATCAAGAATAGATTGCTAATTTCTATACTGGGTGACTGCTTTTGGTCATTAAGCTTTCAATAATCCATACTTCTGTTCTTAAGATTTTTGTCATAATTAAGTGCGCCAGTTACATAGTCATGACAAACCTTTTTTAAGTATTAATTTTAATTCCTCACACACGACACCTTTTCTCTCTTTTTACTCGACATGTGGTATAATCATTTAATCAAATCAAGGCGAATACCTTTTTGTTACTTTGAAATGGTACTTACATTTCAGCACCTTCGTAACGAAATAAGTTTTGTTAATTTTGAACACATGCCAAAACATTTTAAATGACATTATTGATTATAACTGTGGTGACTCCTTCACATTGTTTCCAATGCAAATGGGAGCAATTTTTCAAATTTTTGGTAACAATGACATCACGCTGTCCGTCCTAGATCAGTGACCCGGAAGTGATTGCTGGGTAAAATACACCATAACTCAGATGTCAAGCTTCCAGTATTGTAAACAACTTTATATCTATTTTCTAAATACCTTATTGCAGTCTTTAAAAAACAATTTTTAATTGTTCCATTTAATTACACCTGATCTCACGTCTACATATTTCAGAAGTCACAATACAACATTTTACTTGTGTAAAGTTATTGAAAATCAGTTTATATTGCTTAAAATGAATAAGAATATCAAAAAAGCTTAAAATGGAAGTGATGTGTTTAAAACGTTATAAATGCGTTGGATAATTTTTTCTCAATGAAATATTGCCGTCTTCGATATGAAATAGCTAAAATATTCTAAAATCGGCAAAACAATGATTGGAAAGTTCATAATTCCAAAATAGTACACTTTTAATCTTTATACTACTTTTTTGTTAATGTATTATTTGTTAAAAGATAATTACATAATGCATTATTCTGCGTTTACATGAAAAAATAAATGACACAAATATATTTTAATATTACATTTCGCTGTCAGAAGATTTTTTTTTCTTAATATATTTTATTGCCATATTTTTAACAATGATTTCATTCATCACTACATATGTTTCATGGCTTTTAACATATGTACAATCAGCAAAACACATACACTCTATCATTCGCATTCTCACACACTGACTAGTTTGTATATATAAGACAATAACGTGTGCATACACTGATTCAAATAAGAGTTAAGGAATTCCATCTTACTTCAAAATCATCTATTTTTCCCTTATTAACAAAAATCTTTTTTTCTACTTTTTGGTAATATTTCAAATATTGAATAAATCCACTGAAAATTGGGATGCTCTTCTTTATACGCTGTTGATATATATAAAATTTTAGAAAAATGTCAGAAGATGCCATTATAATAACGACTGTATATGTGTAGGCGTCAAAGATGTGAAATATCTGTCAAATGTACACTAACATGCAATAATATTTGTTTCCATTTTAGTTGTAAAATTAAAAGTAATAAATTGTAGAACTTATAAAAGTGAACTTAAATATTGTGAGTAGCCATGATGTAAGTTTTTAAGTTTACGTTTCAATGGGCGATCGATGAATTAAACATTTATAAAGTATAAACTTAATTTGGTTATTATTATATTATCGAATAACTGTGAAATGGCAACTTCAAATTGCTTAGAAATTGTGGATAAGATTCAACTATACAGGTTAAATTTTCGTCATAGAGTTCGATCGGTTCGTTACACACCCAATTAAGAGGTCACTGAGTACAAGCGAGTGCAGTTTCTTGAAGTATGTATAATTAGCCATGATAAAACGTTATGTAATTAAAACAAAAGGGTATTAAGAACTGTAATAAAATCCATGTAAGGCATGAAAGCGATTAGACCGTGTCAAGTAAAGTTTGACAGTGACTGTTATCTGTGATTATCGAAAGCTCACGAAGACAAACAGAAGAAAATTTTATGACGGAAGAATGGTCGATTTTGATATTTTTATCGACCAGTGCATTGTAATGTAATAAATTCATTCTGTTTTCATAAATATATATATATATATATATATATATATATATATATATATATATATATATATATATATATATATATATATATATATATATATATATATATATATATATTGTCTTATTTTTCCATGTGATGAACCGTGGTATCCCTTCATGTGTCGGATATGCCGATCTTTAAATTGAAATAACGTTATAACGTGTTACGTCACACCAACATATCGATATATTGCAAACTTCCATCCGCATATCTCGGATTTATTTCATCAACAGAGCGTAATAGCATATCATCAAACGACAATGGATATAATAATCTGTGTTATCAGTCCAATTTTCAACTAAGAGCCTTCCCACGTTATCTGTAACCGTTGTTACTATAATGGTTTTTTTTGACATTTTTTATATACTGATGCTCATTTGGATCAATTTAAAGTGTATTAGAATTAAAAATGCATTGTGTTTCGGAATTAAAATCAGATAAAATATGGGCTTAGGAAATATTTTAAGTAGTCTACAAGGTGTTATTATTTTCTATCTGACAGTTGCTTTACTGAATTATTGGTGGCATTGAAATATGACTACTGTAAATGTATAGCTGCATAAGTTCTGATAAATAATTGATATACTGACACGTGGAGGACAATATTTTCTAGTGTAAAATATGCATGTCCTGAATATAAAAAACTAATGATGGCAGTATAGTATCGGCAGGAGTTTATGAATAATTTACAAACACGCATCGTCATTATCAGTCAATGATTTTTTTTCACTTCAGTTTGTATATTTGCAATATAAAAGTGTTTGACAAAGTAGCTTTAAAAACAACACAAATATATATATATATATATACATGTATATATATATATGTGTGTGTGTGTGTGTGAGTGTGTGTGTGTGTGAGTGTGTGTGTGAGTGTGTGTGTATGTGTGTGTGCATGCGTGTGTGTGTGTGTATGTGTGTATGTGTGTGTGTGTGTGTGTGTGTAAGTGGTGAATATGTATTCGTCTTCCATAATAATAAAAACGTTATTCATAAAGAATAGTCAAAATATTTGACAAGTATATTGATTGGAAATAACAATCTTTACAATGATGTTTACACTAAAAAATTGCAATTAAAATTAACAAATCTAATTAATTAATATAATCCTTATTTTTCACTAATATATATATATGAATAAATAAATAAATAAATATATATATATATATATATATATATATATATATATATATATATATATTTTATTTATTTTATTTATATATAGCGTGTGTGTGTGTGTGTGTGTGAGTGTGTGTGTGTGTGTTTGTGTGTGGTTATTAAATATTGAAATATTTACACTGTGTATAATGGATTTATTTTAATTGCTACATTAGGTGAATAGTAATAACGTTTCTGTCGATGTATAAAAACAGATATGTAGAGTCTGTGTTCAGCTTTACATAACAAGTCTGATACAGCCGAGAAACATGTTACTTTCCTGCAATATGTCAACAAAACTAAAAACATGGAGTCTAATGGGCCATGTATCGCAAAACCACTTGGTAGGAATAATGAACTTTTGGCCTAAGAATTTGTATGCTTTCTGAAATGTATTTAGATGGCATTCATTGTTCTCGTTCACAAATAGTTATTAATAAAACATCATCAGTAGTAAAGCGCACATTGGCAATCGATCATCACCGTTGTCAGTTTTGTCTGTTTTTTCCTTGTGTCTTAAGTAAACAGAATACCATTCAACTTCTTTAAATCATCAAACAGATGAAAAGTGCTTTGCACAAATTCCTTTTTTCATTACAGGGATCTTAACGTGTATATGTTTCATAGTTTCAGAGCCAGATAATGACTATATTTCATTTTTCTCCAGAGCCAGGGAATTTGGAACAACAAATAAATATTTTCTTTGTGTGGAATACTTGCACATATCTGTAGTCAGAGTTGAGGCATAAACACCGAGAATATAAATCTTTAACAAATTAGTGCATCAGGGAAATATGAAAAATATCTACCGCACGTGTTGTTCAAAGTGTGAGTCCAGAAATTTGTTGAGTGGTCCAAAGCCGAGATGAAAAAACATTAATTTAAATTATGATTTAATTCAATTTCCTGCAAGAAAAATTCCAAAAATGATGATGATGATGATGATGATGATGATGATGATGATGATGATGATGAGATGATGATGATGATGATGATGATGATGATGATGATGATGACGACGACGACGATTATGATGACGACGGCGATGACGATGATGAGGATGAGGATGAGCATCATCTGCAACGTTATATAACTGTATGCCGGATTAAATAAAATAACAATATTCAATTTGGTAATTTCATTTGCTATTTTTACCAAAGTATATATATCAGATTTTGACGCTGTTGCCATGAGACCGTGACCTTTTACCATAGGGAAAAAGCATAAATAATTGACTCCTTTTAGTAATGTTAAATTCGACCTTCAGTATCAAAAAAACAATTTTATAAATCAATAAACAAGCAATGTTAGGACTTAAAAGTAAAAAAAAAACGATACTCTCGAAAATTAAAATGTAACATCGAGTACCATGGAGAAATCAACATTCTTGTCGACCTGTAGAAAAAAAAATGAATTTTTATATCAAAACGGGTTCTCAAATGAGGTATCATAATCAAGATAAAAAGTAATACATATAGCTCGCAAGACCGATGACGTACCGTTAACACAGGCAAATGTCTAAAAATAAAATGAATTCTACAAATTAGTGATAAGAGAGCGTTATCAATGCGGGATCATATTCATTATTTGTGCAAAAGGTGTTTACGTCACAATCAACAACTGGTGGTGGCCTGTTTTAGTGAAAGAACAGAGAATCCGGCGACAAAGTGTTCGGGACGATTCCACCGACTTTCCGCATGTAAACTAGAAAAGGTTCCCAGAAAATCAGTTTTGGTTCCAACGAGAGGTGGGAGAGATACGATACAAAAGACGTATCACAAAATGTGACCAATCAGTGAGCTCTAAAATTAATAAAGCGTAAATAAAAAAAAAACATTGATAAAATAAAGATCATTGTTATTAATTTGTATAATAATTACCGTAGGGTAATATCCATGGATTCAAATTACAATCTCAATGTAATATTTATAAATATTCAGAAAATCTAATTCATGTTGTGTTGACATTTTCAGCAGAAATGACCTCTCGGTGAACCTCATACCTTTGATTTCCAATTTGCATTCTATTTTTTCATAACGAATGCATGCTAATTAATTATCTTCTTTTCAAAGTGACTACTTATAATGACATTGATTCTTTCCAGCATTTACCTTATATATTATTAACATAATACTAAAGTTATGGTTTTGCTAAAATAAATGCCAAAACAAATGCTTGAGACTATCGTGTCTGTCAATAATACTTCATCAGTTCACCTCTAATTTAAAATAGATGTATAGTTCCGAAGGAGATAGAGGGATCATACAAGGCCAAGTACTAAACATTTGATTTTAATCCATCGATTTACAAGTTTACCGAGGTAAATTGGCACATGTTTACAAACACAAAATGTCTAAATAAAATCATAACAGGGGTGACAAGCTACTTGTCGACAAAAGTATTAGAGATTCAGTGGAGTCCGTGCAAGACAATATGTTTTACCTGTACAACCTATTTTTGGAAAGTAGAGCGTATTGTTTTGGTTTCTGACTGAACCAGGATGTGCCACTTACCTTGGTAGACCTATACATGAAATAATATGTAATACACAAAATGTTTTTCTATATTTTTTCCTGTAATTTAAGTAGTAATTTTAAGTTAAATCATTAGACATTAAAATAAAGCATGTGTTCCATAAATATTAGATTACATAAAGATTCTGTAAAATTCTTAAAGGGGCGTTAGTTATGTTTACCCAAAAGGTATTTCCGGTTTTTTTTTCTACTTTTACCCCTTGTACTTGATGTACAATAACAAATAAGAGCTATTCACATATATTGAACAATTCTTATATTCCTATATATTTTGTGAAAATAAGGTCAAGTCCAGTTTGGCATTCATATAAAAATAGTAAGGCTGAGTTTTTAAAGTAAAAAAATGCCAAACCTAGGTTTCTGAAGAGATTTTCACAAAATATATAGGAATGTAAGAATGTTTATCCCAGTGTATATCTCTTTTTGTTTTTGCATATCAATATAAAAATCTCAGATACCAAAGTATAAATCAATAGGATGTCCAGGACATAGATACAAATCCGGTAAAAATGGACAAACACGGACCTCTGGAAACCAAGAGGTGGGATCAGGTGCCATGGAGGAGTAAGCATCCCCTCAATCTAAGTAGTAAAAAGGGGAAACACAAATTTTGAAAAAAAGAACACAACCAATGCCCCTTTAATATTCTTATATTTTTAAACAAAATTTCAATGATTTTCAATGAACCAATTCTATTTCTTTGTCTTATGACAATAACTGACTGTGTTCCAGTTGTTGTTTGAACGATTTGACTGTCTTCCAATTTCTTGACAAAAACTTTGACTATGTGCAATGTGTTTATAAACGATTAGGCTATAGATCATATGGTGGGTGTATAAATGGTTTGCCAGTATTTCATATGTTCTATTAACTGTGTTTGATATAGCGTATACCAGATTTGGCTGTTTCACGCGGTGTATAAACGTTTTGGCTGATTTTCATATAGCGTATACAAGATTTTTCTGTGTTTCACGCGATGTATAAACGTTTTGACTGATTTTCATTTAATAAATAAACGAGTTGACTATGTTTTATATGGTCTATAAACGGGGGTGTCCGTGTTTCGCGCGGTTTATAGTCGTTTTGATAGTGTTTCATATGGTGTATAAACAAGTTGACCATGTTTCATATAGTGTATTTACGAGTTGAATGTATTATATGTATGTTTTAAAACGAGTTGGCCATGTTTCATATGGTGTATTTACGAATTGATGGTATTATATATACATGATTTTAAAAAGAGTTGACTATGTTTCATATGGTCTATAAATGAAGTGTCTATGTTTCATGCGGTTAATAAACGTTAAGAATTTGTCTCATAGATTTGTAAACATGTTGATCATTCTTCATATGGCGTATAAACCAGATGACTGTTTCATATGATGAATAAATGAGTTGACCATGTTTCATATGGTATCTCTACAAAGCGATAGTGTTTCACATGATGTATAACAGGTTTGACTTTGTTTTATGATTTGTTTAAACGATTTGACTGTGTTTTATGATTTGTTTAAACGATTTGACTGTGTTTTATGATTTGTTCAAACGATTTGACTGTGTTTTTTGATTTGTTTAAACGATTTGACTGTGTTCCATGTTGTGTATACGCGTTTATATTGTATTCAATTTGTTTATAAACAAATTACTTTGTCTTTAAACGATGTACTGCAATTGATGCGGTTTATTAACGATTGTACTGTGTTTCATGTTATGCATAAACGGATTGGTTGTGTTTTATGATTTGTATGAACGACTGTATTTACGTTGTTTATACACAATTTGACTGGGTTGCATGTGGTGTATAAAATGTTTGCGTCTCATGTAAATATAAACGCTAATATAAACAAAATCTCAGATACCAAAGTATAAATCTTTAGGATGTCCAGGATATAGATACGAATCTTGTAAAAATTGGACAAACACGGACCTATGTAAATCAGAGGTGGGATCAGGTGCCATGGATGGGTAAGATCTCCAGTTGAGTCATGTTTTATCGCAGATCTTAACTTTCCATACAAATTTTGGTTTGGAAATGTATGAATAGTATCAATGTTATTATTATTATTATTATTATTATTATTATTATTATTATTATTATTATTATTATTATTATTATTATTGCTATTTACAACTCGTGATAAGTAATATCAGTAATATATTTGTTTCGTTAATATACTATTATAAGAATATATATATATATATATATATATATATATATATATATATATATATATATATATATATATATATATATATGTATATATATATATATATATATATATTTCTGTACTTCAATTCAATTACTTAACAAAGGAAAACAGTTTCGTAACTCAGATGCAAATGGAATTTCCTCTTCATTAAACTTAAAAATATTCTTCTAAGTATAATCCACAGTGTATCTTATCAAATACAACATCTACATCACATTCTTTGACATTTTCCCCAACAGTAGCATTACAAAGTGACAGGTTTATTTAGTATACGACATACAACTGTGTGCATTTTACGGTAAACAAAACATGATAATTACTTAATTAGTGTAACCCTATTCCATTTAACATGATAATTACTTAATTAGTGTTACCCGAATGCATCATATCATTACAGCCAACACCACGAGTTAATACTGATACAAATTCCGAACGGTGTCTTGCAGAACACACACTCATACACACACACTATATATATATATATATATAAATATCTCTCTCTCTCTCTCTCTCTCTCTCTCTCTCTCTCTCTCTCTCTCTCTCTCTCTCCATGTGTGTGTGTTATAAATACATGTATAATTTAAATGCAATTTAATTTTAATTAGATCAACATTCAACATAGGTATAAACATGTAGTCTAAGGCAGTATACATGACAGGTCAACACTCATCATAGCTGTAAACATATTTGTACAAGGAAGTATACATCACAGATCAACATTCAACATGGCTGTAAACATATTGTCCTAGGTTGAAATATACATTATATAAAATATATAAAACTCTAGATGAATTATCGAGTATACATTAATTGTCCGAGAAAAATAAAAATATTGCAGTTTTTGTTCCTTTCTATTGAACATAAAACATCTAACGAATATAAAACCTATCAAACATTTGATTTGAATATCGTTAATACTTAGTTCTCTACATCAAATGTGCATTGCCGCAATGATGAAAGAAAATAATGGTGCACATTTCTTTGGCTGATTGATTGTTGGTCATAAATAAAATTCTGATATTCCTCATTTACAAGGTCGCTTTATTTCTTTGAGCATAGTATCGGGTTATCGGATATAATTCCGCCAAAAGATGCAAGAAAAGAAATCAGAGGCATTCCAAATGTTCAAAATTGATTTGAACTAATTCCTACTTCTTCAGTTGAAAACATAGCTTACCAAAAGAGTGATGCTAACAACGTTCACGAAGAAATCGTACTGCTATCCATATCGTTTCTGTTTTATCTCAGTTGTAATAGTTTGAACCAGTTTTTGTGTCACAAATGTGTTAAGTAGTTTCATCTCGAGAATAAACTGTAGGTGAAAGGGGGATATAGATTACTGAGACAACTGACAGATGCAATGAACATGCTTTCCATGATTGTCATTGCTGTTATAGCGTCATAAACTAACAGAATACATTACATATAACTCAGTGTCGTTTTTGAAAAAAATCAAATACTTGGAGTAGATTTAGTCTTAGTCACCTGTTTACTTTTTATCTAATTCTTCTTTCTGCTGTTATTGACGTAAAATGAGCTAGCGTATTTACTTGCATTTAGAAATATAGAAATACAAATACTTAATATCTAACCGATTTAGGGGTACAGTATACAAATCTTGTGAATATTTAACAAACACGGATCTCTGGAAAAAAAAGAAAAACATGGCTATTGAAAACAAGATTATTATATGGACTAACCATTTGCGAAATGGTGACTATAATTCCTTATATCATTTTTTTTTGGGGGGGGTGTTTGTTTCTTTTGTTGTTGTTGTTGTTGTTGTTTTCTTTTTGTTTGTTTGTTTGTTTGTTTTTCCTTTAATTCTTCTCTTTTCTGTTTTGCTTCGGTTATGGGCTCGCTGTATGAAATGATCTTATTTTGACAAACATTGGCACAACGCACATCGGATCATTTCGAGATTTAAAATCAAGATGCAGGCGATAAAGGGATATAGATTTTTAATCCATGTGATGACACAAAATGTTTGATGGTGTTGTGACATGTCGTGAATGAAATGAAATATTTGTATTATGACCATTATATCATTGATAAGGATACATAATAAAAATGTCATTGAATGTATGTGTTGAAATATTTACAACCTCGTTTTTAGTGGCAAAACCTCTGACGCAAATATTTTAACATATAACTTATATATATTATTGTCAACAAAATATATCGCATATCGCAAAATGGCGTCAACAATTTATTTCAAAACAAAAGATAAAGTGTTTTTAATTTTGATCCAGAAATTCCTCGTCTATAGATTTCGCCTATTTTTTTTTTTTATTATTATTTAATTCTAGCTTTACAAATATAAAAATCTCAGATACCAAAGTATAAATCAATAGGATGTCCAGGACATAGATACAAATCCGGTAAAAATGGACAAACACGGACCTCTGGAAACCAAAAGGTGGGATCAGGTGCCATGGAGGAGTAAGCATCCCCTGTCGACCGGTCACACCCGCCGTGAGTCCACAGTCAAGTCCAATGAAACACGTGAGTACCCTCAAGACTTATCAATAAGACGACTGAGTTCGAATATAATATTTTTTAATGTAAATGTGTATTTCCAACATACAAAAAAAAAACAAAGATAATTTAACTTGTGCCATCAGTAAGACATATGACACTCTGAATGGATAAATCAAGGAAACTTATTTATCTGTTTATTTAAATATTCATTCAGGTATTTCTTTGTGTACATAAAATACACTGGAATTATAGAATATGATCTCATGACATGACGAGATTTTGATAACCTGGCAAATCCTATAACCGTTTCCGTATTGTAGAATGGTGTTCAAATTATCTCTTGTTTCAGATAATAAAATTGATCGAATAACAGACTTATTCGTTACATACTAACATATAAAAACCAGGAAAATAGGTTCCCTTGCTTTATCCATTCAGAGTTTCGATTTTCTTACTTATGGTACCGGTTAAATGCATATGATCTTTGTTTTTTGTAAATCTTACTCCGTTGGAGAAACACTTGACTATAACTGTCTAAATAAATATTCATTCCATCTTCCAATTAATTAACCTTACAAATTTCCTTTCATCTATATATAAATGCTGGTAAAATATTTTTCTCTGAGTATTAGCGCGGCTTGATGGGTTATTAAAATATGTCGAGGTAGGGTTACGACTACAAATCCATAGCCGTAATAGTAATCATCTGTGAACTGCAATAAAACATTCAGAGACGTCTAGCTCTTGTTTTTTTTTTTCTCCAACACCATGTCTATATTATTTGATAGCCAGAGGAAGAGAGAACAAACATAAAATGTCGATTATACGTTGTGAAAGTGTGTATATACATTATATATACAGAATAATTGTACCTAAAATATGTTTACACAGTTTTGTTCCAGTGGTAGAGCGTTCGGCTTGCAAGCTGAAGGTGCCAGGTTTTTTTACTTTTGGAAATATACTTGTCACGGAAGGCAAGGCGTGTAAAAGAACTCTCACTGCGTTTGCATCTGTCCATAGCAAAGACAAAAATTTTTAGCAAATCGCCCCAAGCTGGTGATACTTCCATACAAGTGAAAAAATCTTGGTAGGATGTAAAACAACAAACATATCGACACAGTTTGCATAGAGTTCGCTCCACTCTTCCAGGACACCGAGAAGGAAAACTAACTTAAAAATATGAAAATTTTAATTTCTTTTTTTTTTTAGTTTGGAATAGTGTTTAAGCCACACTCAACAATTTTTCAGTTATATGGTGGCGGTCAGTTTTTAATGGTGGAGCGGAGAACCCGGTTACAATGTATTCGGAAAGACACCATCGGCCTTCCGCAAGTAAAAAAAAGGCCTCACAAAATTCAGTTTAGGTTCCAGCGGGCCTCGAAAAAGCGCTAACAGGAAGTGGGGGACTTCATGGACTCCATGTTCTAAACACACGGCCACGGAGGCCGCAATTATAAACAAATGAAATGTTTACAGATGTTTTATATTCCGCCAGGAGTTTATCTACTTATATGGACAAGTGCCTACCCGTTGATGAAGTGTCATAAATTAGGACTCGTGCTTTGAACAAATGCATTGCACCAATACTGTCGTGACGCAGGACCACGGACTGAATTTCGTCCGAGACGCAAAGACTTTCACTTATTATGCAGATCGCATGGAGATGGCTGAGTCAGACCCTTTTTCCAAAAGTCTTTTGTAAGGTCCAGTGTAAGGGATGAATCATAGAAGTTCCTTGGAAGTCGAATGTTTTAATATTGCGATCGATCCTAACTAAAAATGTCAAGTAAGAGTGAAAACAGAGCAAATTGAATTAATTACTAGTCAATATCACATAAACATTTATCATTCTAAAACATAGCATGAGATTTATGTGTTCGCTAACATTAGCTGAAATGTTGAAATATTGCAATTTTTAATGTGATGTATCATTCTTATGGGTATTGTTTTTAAAATTAAAAATATCGCGGTCTGAATTATTCTATCTATTTTAAAGAAAGATCATAGCATCATCTACAACATGCCAGACATTTTAGCAACAACAATATTTTGTCTTATTTAGGTATGTGTATTCTGACTCTTACAAAACAGATGAAACCAAGACATGTTTTCCGATACTGTCCTTCCATATTACGGCTCAAACGTTTTAGCCAAGGTCGTACATATAACAAATTACATTCGCTGCATTTACTGACTCCAATAAGAAACTAATATGCTGTAAAAGTGCATGACATTATAGATGGTCAGTCAGTCGCTTGCGACAAAATCAACTCTAAACTAATACATACAGCAAATGACTCGAATGAAAGTGTTAGAATTGTCCATCAAATTACGAATCATCGATCAGTTTTCCTCAGAAATTAGATTTCATCATAAAAGAATAAATTAATTTCATTTGAACAGCCGATGAAGTCTGCAGGTCACAAGTTCATTTATATTTAATCAGGGTCTTACATGCGTTTAACCGTTTAAGAAGACTCGATAGACTTTCTGTTTTTTAGATCAAGTTAGAATTGGTTAATTTTGAATGCTCCTATATCATACTTGATCCACATGTACATTGCTGTTGATCTTTAACGATTTGGAATAGATGACCATAAAACCTGAACTTTGATATTTGCTCCATAGATTTAATATACGTGTGCATGTAAAATGAACTTACAAAGGACCGAAGACGGAGTAGCTTTGATTATTCTTTCACACTCACCCATCACCACAGATTGAATTTGGGATGCAGAATATTATTTAGTAAAATTATTTTAACTTGGTTTTATGTACTTTAATGGTGTACAAGTGTGTGTGTGTGTGTGTGTGTGTGTGTGTGTGTGTGTGTGTGTGTGTGTGTGTGTGTGTGTGTGTGTGTGTGTGTGTGACAAATTAAGTACATATGAAACATTGCATATAATATTATAATCTTGATCTCTATATTTTCTTCATATAATTCAAATAACATGTGCAAAAACTCATTTAGAAAGTTGTATAGTAAATCAATCAGAGACCCAAGTATGCAAACATAATTTCTCCAGTGTCTGTGAGCGTCTACCGATTCCGGAGCTAAACGACAAATTTCAAAAAGTCTTGGATACCTTTTGAAATCTGAGAGGATGTAAATAGTCAGTCATCAATGTTTAACTAACCATGCCATATCAAAGAATATTACTATTGTTAAAATTCCTGGTTATATTGATTTGGTAGCTATAAATGCCACACTGAATCATTGACTCAATGCAAATCAATCTGTATCCAGGAATGGTTGAATCGTTGAATAGGTGGTTAAAAACGATATAGTCTCACAGAAACGTTTTTCTCATGCATCGTTTAGGAATCAGCGGACGCATTAAACACAATAAATAATTAGTCTTGTACAGTATATCTACAAGAGCAGGTAATACAAAACAGGAAAAAGTAATTAAAAATATATTCTAGTTTTTTTTACTATTATTGTTTTCATTTTACTGAAAACAGCAGGTAGTTGTTAGTTTATTAAAAGTACCGATTTTTAATCCATTTAAAGTAAGTGTTTCTGCAATTTGCTAACTGGTATAGCATTCAACTGATTCTAGTCAAATGTCTAAAATCGAAAAATATAGAACATAAACCAAATGATTTTTCACTTTCCTAATGTTTAATGGCTTTATTTAAAAGTAATACGCATTATTTAGCTATTTCATGATGTATTAGAGGGTATTGTTATTCTGTAAAATTCTTTGCCTTACGCAATTAAATCTGGAAAAAACAGTGTTTTAAAGGAGTTCGTTGAGTACATTGTCAAAAGTTCATTTAGCTTGATCAAATAATTTTGAAATTGACAAATTATATATCAATACCTAAACAAATACAATTAATATGAAAGTATAGGAAAGTTGGATTTTTCCTTTACATGAATTCTCCTTTATTTATTCGTATTATTTTGAATAATTGATTTGATTTGTCTCGAAATATATTAAGCAAAAACCGAAATTGACATGAAAATAATAAACTCTGTAAATAACTATCCACGTGGCTGTTTGTTAAGTTACCATTGATGTAATATACGTCAATAACATCATGCATGTTTGATCAGTATATGATGCTCCTATTTCAGTCGCAGAATTGATTCTGAAACAAGAAGATTAACACTTTTTATATCTTGTAATGCATTGATAGGTCGTAAATGTTAATAAACAACGGGTCAATACCCGTATATTGTAGAATTGCACATGCCTTTTGGGACTCCGATATGATGAGCATTATTATCCTTATTGCTAGAATGAATCAAATTTTATTATCACAGTCATCAATTGATGACACATTAATTACAATTTTTTTTATCATGTTGTATGTTTCTTGATTAGGATCTTGAGATATAAATACCGTTCCTCTCCTCTAATTGGTCGGTTTAGATTTACGCTACGTGCTGTTCTGGTGTGTATCCTTAGCAATAATTTGAGTATTAAAATGGACATTTGCATATCAGTGTCTATTCAGATTCACATATTTCCATAAATTGACTGAAATTATTGCCACGGAATGAAAATCTTCTGCTACAATAGATTAGCGTTGGTTTTTATTTCGTACCACACATCTACTATTACCATAAATGCCACCTCTTCAGTATGACCCCTTTATAAACGGCATGAAAATTTTAAAAAATACAAAATCCTTTAAAATAGTATTAGAGAAATCATTGGAGATCACGACCCAGTATCATAGAGATCACGAACCAGTATGAAGGAGCTTCGATTCACTGGGGGTCTAGATTATGATCAAACATTTTAGGATCACAACCCAGTCTGTGGGGGATCACGATTAGGTATGGGTGACATTACGATCTTGCATTTAGATAAATTTAAATCTGTACTTGGATGATCACGATCCAATATCGTAAGATCAATGTAAAGCATTAGGAAGCTTGCAGTAAATAATCGGTTGATAATGTTTCACTATCAGGTAGACACGATCTAGTATTAGGGAGATTATAAACCAAGTAATAAGGTGATCACAATCTAGTATCAAATTATTTGAAATCCAGTATAAAGGAACCAGTATTCTTGGGATCATGCATCAGTTTTAGGGAGATCGTGATCCAGTGTCGTGGAAATATCGTCCCTGGATTAGAACGATCACGATGGGAGAATACCATCCAATATGGGGTTTAGTTCATGATATAAAAATCTCAAATACCAAAGTATAAATCATTAGAATGTCAAGGACATCTGGTATTATGGAGATCCTTATCTAATATTTTGGAGAGAATATGATCCTGATCCTTTCAGTAAGGATGATACCACGATTTAATGTAAGGAAGATCACTATGAATCACTAGGGAGATAGTAATAGTGATTACGATCCATTGCCGGGGAGATCAACGTCCAGTTTTAGGGAGCTTTCAATCGGTAATTGGGTGAGCATGATACAGTATCAGGGAAACACTATCGAGTATCAGGGAAACAAGATCCAGTATAAGGGACCAAGTTACATGATCCACCAATAGGGATATGGGATAACATGATGAGATTGATTGATGAACGTCAGAAATGTTTCAAAATGGATTTATAAATATAATTTTATTTGGTAAAAGAGTAGTATTATTAAAGGATGGGTACAATAAATAGAGATTTTATAAGGAGTATTAATTGATTACCATAGTTATCTAACTCGAGTTAGATTTAGTTAATTTTCAAAAACTTGAAAAGACACGAGGTTTACCTAGTGTCTTTTCATATTTCGAAAATTAACTAATGAGAGTTATATAAACATAATAATCAACTTGCACGAGTTGTTAAATCTGTTTCTACCATAACTGAAAACTTGCGTAGTATTGGACATTAGCCTACATCACGTCTAGACATCATCGGGCTCGGACGCTCATGATCACGTCAAACCTATACCTCTCTTCAAACACAATTTCTCCAGATTACATCTATATGTAGGTGGGAAACCCGACATTGTTAGAGTCTTCAATATACCTTACCCTCCAATTACTTTTATCACCATCTTTGACCACCGACAACTGTTCTAATGCAACTTCATGTACAAACATTTTCATTACACTAGTAGAGCGGACTCCACAAATCAGGTTTATCCAGCCCTGTTGGTTATTTGTTTATGTTTAATTAACTGCAGCTTTGTTCACACAACCGCTTGAGACTGGTATAAAAACACAGATTATGGTATAAATGATATATCATAATATGTGTGTGGCTTCAACCCCCAGGAATTTTTTTGGATATTCATATACTGTTTGCACCTCAATGCATCTACATATCTCCTGCATTGCACACAATTCCCTCAAGTTTGACTGTTATAGAAGGAAGAATTAATTACGTTTCAATGAATAAATTTTAACAATACTTGTTTGCATGATTTTCATAGGAGAATAAAATATCTCTCTTTTGGACATTAATATATTTCCTAAATCAAAATCATGATAATTTTGCAAAATAATTTCCTGCTTAGTTGATCTCGTTATATCTATATATATGCAGTGGCAATGATAGCCTCAAACACTTTTCATACTGCCAATACATTACATCTCTGAAAACAAATTTTGAATTATCTTTTTAAGTTTGTGATATTTGGTAGATTGATTCAGTGATTGAGTGATTGATTGATTGTTTGATTGACAGACAGACGTCAGACAGAAGTAAAGTAAAAGTAGTTTCAATATACACTAATTGATAAATAAATTATCTTCATCACTCCGTCTGTTTTGATTTGCTGTTCATCACTTGTCTGAACGTTAATCACAAATTCTACACCTAAAAGAAACATGCTACGAGCATTAAACTTTAGTAGGTAAATCTTTAATTTCTCTAGGTGTTTGCCAGGGTCAACAGTATTCCCAGTGGTAAATAAAAAAGTTGAATGTACTTTTATAAATAAGACGTTAATTACATTCAATGTAAGTAAAGACAGGTAAAAGCAATAATATGTTTTAAAACATATAATGTGTGCGTCATTATCTAGACGTGAGGTTACGGTCAATGATTTTGCATGCAAATATACAATGTTGCAAGGCATATAAAACATTGCTTGTGCTAAACTAAATCACATCAATTACAATAATATTTGATACAAATTATGGGCACACCGGGATATTTTGTTATCAAATTGATTACACAGTAAAGTGCACTATTTAGCAACTGATCAAGGGCAATATTTAAAAAAAATGAGAGAAAATCTCAACGCGGGTAAAAAAAACATAAAACAAAACTCTCCTTGGCATTATTGGCTGTTCAGTTGAGCACAACTTTGAATGAAAAAATCTGCGTATATATATATACATATACATATTTAAGTTACCTGTCTTTGAAAAAAAAATGTTAATGGTACACCCTATCGCCTTCACTATTGAAAACCAAACCAACAGTCATAATAAAGACATACACGAAAATTCATTTGGATTACTAAAGGTAATATCTTATCGTGAATAGGAAAAAACTATAAATCGGAGACATTCATCTCGAAAGAAAATTTAGGTTTAACTGGGTTAAAATGCGACATAATTACAAAAATGTTTATCGAGTTTAAGCTAGATTTTCTCAAGAAAACCTAGTCTAACTGAGAAGAACTAGGTTTAACTGCGAAAAAATTACATAGATTTGTATTGATATTTTTCTCTGTATAATTCTCTTTTTCTTCAATTTCTGGCCAAAATCACAAAAATGGGCTAAGCCTACTTGCAATGAGTACAACCTAGTCTTTATCGAAATTTGCATTAACTAGAGAAAAAAATGTGTTTATCTGAGAATTATTTTGTTTAACTGATAAAAAAAAAATAGGTTTACCTTAAAAGAAAACAGGTTCAATAGGAGAAGAAATAGGTTTAACTGGAGAAAAACTAGGTTTTACATAGAGAAAATGTGACGGGCTGGCTCACCACGTACTCATATGATCTGCAGATAGCAAATGTACGCCACGCTTTTCTCCCCGAAAAACAAAACATAGAATAATTGCGGTAACAAAAAATGTCCATGTCTTTACTAACGTTCCTGCTTTAAAATCTTGTCTGATAGTTTTTACGTAAATCATATTCCATTTTTAGCTTCTTTAGGAATTTGTGATAAGTAAATTTAATTAGTATTTGTGTTGTTTCTGATATTGGTAGTTCCATTTTCATTCAAGCGTGTTATTTGACTCTGTGATGGATGGTTTGTTTTCTATACTCCATAATACACAGAGCATTAATTTACTGGTAAGTGCAAAGATAATAATGCATTCATCGTTTAATAAGTCAATAGGGACCACCGTAGTTATGATGTGATTTATTGCCTGGGATCAGTTGTGTCTATAATGTAATGATTCTTTTCTCCCGAATGTCCTTAACGTTCCACATTTTGTATCATTACTTCAAATTGTGTTCATGAACCTAATAATTTGATATAGCGAGGAGAAACTACTTTTTCTTACCAATATAAAAAAATTACAGTTACCAAAGTGTTAATGTTACAACAAAAATACCGACAGTAGATATTGGCTAATTCAGGAAATCCGGGTGTGATCACCAATTTACTCAATACACAAACTCAATTACATTCTTCGGAATTTTACAATAAAGTCACACAATTTATTCTGCAATGACAATTTTATCTATTTATGGCGTAGAATCGTAAACGATGATGAACGAACAGCATTGTCCATTTGAAGAAAATTTCAGAAATATAAAAATTAGTTTTGAGTAGCATACTCAACATATTCTTTTAATTTTTTTTTTCAAGAAAATAATAAATTTGACCGATTGTTTTTGTCGTGAAAGTAAATAGATAAGAATGTTTTCCTAGTCAGTCACAGGTAGTTTTAAAAAGTAAAGGTTGAGCATGAGTATTGAGTAAATTTGGTGATTTCGGGCCCAGTCTTGTAAAAGTAAATATCCCGCCGACTGATTACAAAGACAATGTGCCCGGGCTCGAATCCAAATTTTAGACACAAATAAAAACCCTGATCACAGTGTTTTAACGATTCGATCACGTATTTTCCTAAGAATTCAAATAAAGCATCAATTTTATCCGTTAGTGCTGGGTAAAAGCAGAGTCATTTAAAATGGTCATAATACATTTAACGCTACAGAAATCGGAATAACTTCATTATTGACTGTTTGTGCCGTATTCATCTATTTTCATACTTCAGATTCTCCTGACGGTAAAACTTTGGTACTCGTGATTTTTATATCAAAATACCCATGTATCTTGGGAAATGCAGCTTTCGGTAAAATTATCATTTATTTACTTTAAGTATGTCACCTATACACGACCACAAACGGGTTCTCACTGGTCAGGTAGAATATTTCACCTTGCATATGGACAATTCATGACTCATATTTTCAGTCATACTCTTGTAAGCCAACTATATTTTCTCTTACAATTATATACCGTGTTTGCATTCTAAGGAATACCAAATGTAATTTTGAAACGATTAGATAACACGAAGTTTAACAGAGTTAGCAAACAATATTGTTCTGTACTGTAGTTATACCTATACTAGGAAATATTTGTTTCCATCAATCTAGAGGAGAAGATTTACGAACTTTCACTCTTAATGATAGCTGTAAGAGAATAAATAGCCAAAACAAAATTACTGTTTCAAAGCTCTCTGTAATATTCTATTAAGAAATCACTTCTATGAAACTAACCCGTTAAATTGCTTCGATTCTGGTTATTGGAATCTTTAGAAGGTGGAAGAAATCATACTGTAATCTATTATTTTCTAGCGCCTTACCACATCTATTTCAAAAGTTATTACTACAGTTCGCCATCGAACTAATTATGTATTCTCTTGCGAGCTGTCACTGCCAGACATTTTCCCAGGCAATCAATAGAGGTGTGTGCAGTAATTATTCATATATGATATTTTCTTGACAGGATTGTGTAACTTTTAAGGCAGAAAGTATAAATCACAAACATCGACATTTTAATTGCAGCAACGTCCTTAGGGCAATATACCGAGACACACTAACAGTGGACAAACACGAACCTCTGAAAATTAGAAATGAGATCAGATACCCTATCTTACTGGTTAGGTCAGTCTTTAATCAGAAGCATCTAAATTGTTTCGGAATTTAATTGTATACATATATACACACACACACACACACACACACACACACATATATATATATATATATATATATATATATATATATATATATATATATATATATATATATATATATATATATATATTACTTAGAGATGTACATGTATTCCTAATTCAGGGATATATTAACACAGTGCATATGGTGAATATTAATACCTAGTCGTATTTTCTCCTATAAGTAAACGATTTGTCAATATATTGAACAGCTAATGCAACATTCTACGTCAAATGTTCTGCAAATTTGTACACTGTCCCCTAGACCACCAGATGGTTAATACTTTGGTATCTGTTATTTGTACACTGTTCCCTGGGACTCTAACTTGGCCTTGCCTGATACCACTTTATTTTTGACAATTTATTTAAAACTGGAACTCAACTGATGAAGTCTAATTGACAGAAACGATTATCACTTTGGTATTATGTTTATAATATTTGTACACTGTCCCCTGGGCCTCTAGAAGATTAATACTTTGGTATGTGTTATTTGTACGCTGTCCCTTGGGCCTCCAGATGATTAATACTCTGGTATCTGTTATTTTGTATCATATTCCATATACATGTATGTTTAAGTTTTATACACACTAAATTGAAAGTATACACCGGTTTTAAAAAAGTAGAAGGATATTGAAGACACAAACATTAATTATTTAAATCTGTGACATGTTCATCTTATTATTCAGTATCCTTATCTTCATCTTCATCTTTTGCCCTGAAGCCAATTATATAAACATTAAGCTCAATTACCCCAGTTGTTGGCATTCTCCAATCTCAATAACATTGTCGAAATGAATAAAAGGCATGAATATATGTCATTTCGAAGTTAAAATAATCCAACTGCATACAATTTTAAAGAAAATGAAGCATTTTTGCCTTAAGTAGAAAGCAATCAAAATAAATTTCCCTTGTTCTGTCCCGTTTTTATTCATACGAAATACGATAGATTACAAAAAATAGGTACAGAGCTGGTGTACAATCCAACATGATTTCAAATATTGGATTGCACTGCAGCAACCTTACATTGGTGTCATTACTTTGCCGTCTAAGAGCTGCAGATACAGACAACGTGTAATTTTCATAAATCTTTTTAACTATTTGTTCTATAGATTGCGTCTTCCATTTCCTGACACATCATCGCCCATAAAACAAACAAAATAAATATATTTTATATGTAATATTTACATTTACCCATCAATGGCTATATTCTAAAGGTATAAGTCATTTATAAAAACTTCATATCTTTGGCAACGTACACAGTATTATATCATCATTACCTATTGTTAAGAATGTTCCAAAGAGTTCTCTACCGCAAAACGATATTAACATGATAAATGATATGTCAGTTGAAGAGTCTACTTTCACTTTGTCATAAGCGATTATGATACTTACACGATGATTCTGGAGTTGATCGTCAGATTTTATGGAAAAGGAAACTTTTAAAATGTCATACATGACGGGAATACCTAAAAAACATATTACAGAAAGCATTAGACACCTACATAAAGTTTCCAATAGACGTTGGAAAATTGTTACAAATTGTATGGACAAATATTCAAACAAGTGGCACAGCCAGTTATCTGGAGGGAGATTGAACATTATAAGTAGTCCTGTTACAATTGCAGTAGGCATCCTTTATGATTGAATTAAGAATGGCAAAGTGTTGACCGACTAAAAGTCCAGAGAATAGTGAACAAATATGGTGAATAAATGTCAAACATGGGTCCATAAGAATTTAACTGTGAGATCAGGTGCTATAGATGCGTAACCATTCTCTGCCGGTCGGTAGCCCTCAATAACGCCTTGTAATAAATGGTATAGACGATAACACAAAACTGTCGCTAAAATAGCTCATCATTTCATATAGTAATATATGTAATCGCAAACAAGTTCGTAATACGTAGACATTAATTACGATTCCTCGTACCCTTGCGACAACAACGTATTGCAAATTATTTTGTCTCTGTATATGAAATGATCGAATGTTGATCAAACTCTGGCATATCGTGTCATTTATGACTACATTTAATTGCTAAAGGGATCCTACAATATGGAACGTTGACGACAGGAAAGTCGAATTAATCACTTTTGCTAGATATTTTTGTTGTCAATTTCTATCGCGCGTCTATAATATATGAATTTGAGTTTTCATTGGTGTTTTATGCCACACTCAGCAATTTTTCAGTTATATGGTTTATAATGGTGCAGGACAGAACCCGTTTACAAAGTACCCGGGAAGAGACCACCGGCCTTCCGCAAGTAAACTGGAAATTTTATCACAAAAATAAGCTGGGCTAGAACCTGCGTTAACAGGACGTGAGAGACTTTATAATGCTCTATCAACTCGACCAAGGAGGCCCCTCGCGTCTATAGTAAGATATGTCACAAAGGAGAAAGTATTATGCTTGTTTCTGTGTTGTCTTTAATTTCTAGTTCGCATGGACTTATCTCGTTAATGCTTGAAAATGAGATTATCAGTTGAAAACAGATTCTGTTTATGTATCTCGATGTCAAATTAAAGGCAATATTTAGATTTTTCTTCGTCTGATTCCGATGTGTCTATATGAAGTTTAAATAAAGAAACATTAGATAATAAAAATTGAATAAAATGGGAATTTCGACACTTCGCTGAAAACCGCAGTCTCCAATGAATATCTGCATGCATATAGTATCAATTAGAAAAATCCAACATTATTCTAACCATTTCAGTATTCTATTTATAGAATCAATGTGGTGTTCAGAAATGATGAAAAAACGCAGACACCAGTCATTTGTGGGCTAATTAAAAAGAAAGAGCTGTTTACACTTGCAGTAATTTTTATACACATCAAGCCTACGAACATTATGCACAAGAAGTGTAGATGAAGAAATGCCCAAACAATTAGAACCGTTGAAATGTAGGCTTATTAAAAAAAGAGAAAGAACCTGTTAGAGTATATGCAGGGGCATCTAAGAATACAAATGACGAATGGCAAGTTATAAGAAAGTTAAGAAATGTTCAAATATTTATACAATTCAAAAACACTATAATGATCCAATGTATTGATTTATTTCTTGATCCAATGGTGCCTTTGTTTTTAATTTTCAAGAGGTTAATATTGTTACGGTGATCATGTATTCTTAATGTTACGATAGACTTTTCTCGAGTTGTTCCATTCCGTTCAATTTCGTCGGATAATATTTACATTCACGACATTTTGGTGATTTCTTGTTTCTGATTGTCAGCGAGGTATGGAATTCAGATAAATCTCTCTCTCTCTCTCTCTCTCTCTCTCTCTCTCTCTCTCTCTCTCTCTCTCTCTCTCTCTCTCTCTCTCTCTCTCTCTCTCTCTCTCTCTCTCTCTCTCTCTCTCTCTCTCTCTCTCTCTCTCTCTCTCTCTCTGTAAAGTATAGTTCACCCTTAAACTGAATAAACTTGATGTTTTCATAGAAATATAAATACCTGTGTAAAATTTCTACGTCAAGATGATACAACGAAAATTATCCAAACTTTCTGAGAATCGTCCGGACGTATTCCCATTTCGTAATTGGCGGTCGAATACACTATAAGGCAATTCAACGTGCAAACGTTCAAAACAAACATGGCGGTTTAGAGACTTCAGCGACGTCCGGGAGCAGTTTGTGAGCGCACACAGATTACTGACGTAATATGCAAAGCAACTGGAAGATGGCTTACTCCAAATAGATATCCTCTAATACAACATGAAATGAACGTTTACGACACAATTTCAAAGTTTTCTCAAAAGTCATCTTCATACTTTTGTATTCCTGATTCAAACTATGATTTGACACAGAAAAATACAGACTTTATTTGTTGATAGATCAGTACAATGCTATGTGTAGCCTACATAGTCTACTTCAAATATCAGTTTTCGGCTTTTAATTCCAGTTTAATAGACCACAGTACAATGCTTATTGCTCACTTGTTGAAACGCTTATCTCGATCCCCCATCGGCAAAAAATAAAGTTTATTTCAATCACAATCCACTTCGTTCGTATGACCACCAATATGCAAAATTTTACCGTCGTCTTCCGTGTGCAGGCTTGCAAGTAACAAACATCCCTATTTCGGTCATGAGACAACTGACCGAGGACCGGATGTTGAAATGATCCTTAAAATGACTTTCGATTGTAAAAAAAAACATTAAAAATCACCAATATTGGAATGATACGGAAAATATCAAATCTATAAATTCTTTTCTCATTAAGTTTAAGTTACGAAGTGATGAGAGTAGCTAGAATGTAAGTTCCGTACACTGCCAATATTTTGTATATTGTTTGTTTCACATAACTATTTCTGTAAATAAAGTTTACATTTCCATTAATATACATGTATTTGTAGAATACGGGTATATATTTTTTTCGCATAGGTCACAAAGGATTTTCTTTCAGTTTTGCTCTGGTTTTAAGTTACTTGATTTTACACTAAACAGTACTTTAAAATCGGGGCCTAGGGTTTGTTATGTATCTGTGCGTAACTCAATCTGTCAACTTCAAAGTAAGAGGCAATCTTAAGGTAGGGACAAAAACACTGGAATTTACATGTATTTCATTTTTGGTAGTGAAATATAAGGATTTATCAATTCAATAAATTAGTTATTCTTTATAGTTATTTTTAACACACCATGCAAAATCAATGTGAATTATTAAGTTTCATTCCTTCAATCAAAATAAATGTATATTTTAAATCTTATCAACATTCAAACTTTTTGTGTTCTACATTTGTATTTAAAACATCTAAAGATTTATCAGAGTTTAAACTGATTGGCCTCTTATCGGTAAAAGCTTAGAATGTTCATACATACACCCTTAAAGGGAGATTAGAATCGAATAGGTTGCGTTGTTAAAAAATTGAATGATCAATTGCGATTGGTTTAATATTTTATAGGTATTTTAGGGGTATGAAATTTTTTTACCCGAATCTTCTAGTTTCAGAGGGAAGGAGTGTTGAAGAAAATGTACGTAAATACCAAATTTAGATAAAGACTGTCGCATAATCGTTTTATTCAGTGTGTCAACACTGTATGACACACATGCGCGAACATGTACACAAAATGAAAGCAAACTCGGACAAAATATCATACTTTACTTTTATCAGGTTATAAACTTTGAATTTACCGGCCGCGAGTACAAAATTTACATAACATTTCACTCCGCGAATTTGACTGGGTGACATTCATAATAGTAAAATTTCTTTTATAATTTAGGCTGAATAATAAAACGGTAGTTTGTATGTAAGCTATCATAACAACATAAACACAATTTGGATGAAATTACAAGTAACTCTACTGCCCTATCATAATGAGACAAAGGAAATTTTATTTGTAAACCGGCTTGTAAATCATTTTGAAAAAACAGAAATGTATATGTTGCAGTTTTAGCAACTGATACATCGTCAGAAAATGTGTCTATGATACGACTTAAAAGTATGTGTCAGTCATGTTTCATATTTCAAATTTATGTGATTCAGTTAATATAAATACATGTAATTCGTTGAAGACAAAAGTAAATTCAAATGAAAATTTATATTATCCATTCCGTGTGCAAAAACGACCAAGGTAATGTAGACGATTTTATTGAGATGATGATTTCACAGTTCAGTAGTACTCTCTAATCCCTCCGTAGCTTTACTTTCCGCAAATGCATAAAATTTATGTTTTCGTATCAACTTTAATGTCTGTCGACACCGAAAGTTATTTTAAGGATCACTTTCATATCCTGTCTTCGGTCGGTTGTCTCATGACCGAGATAAAGATGTTTGTTATTGGCAAGCCTACACACGGGAGACGACGGTAAAATTTTGCATATTGGTGGTCATACGAACGAAGTGGGATTGTGATTGAAATAAACTTTTTTTTTGCTGATGGTGGATCGAGATAAGCGTTTCAACAAGTGAGCAATAAGCACTGTTCTGTGGTCTATTCAAATGGAATTAAAAGTCGAAAACTGAGATTTGAAGTAAACTGTGTACACATGTTTTTTTTTTCTTTAAGATGACTTTTGAGAAAACTATTGAAATTGTGTCGTAAACGTTCATTTCATGTTGTATCGGAGGTTATCTATTTGGAGTAAGCCATCTTCCGGTTGCTTTGCATATTACGTCAGCAATATGTGTGCTCCCGGACGTCGCTGACGTCTCTAAACCGCCATGTTATTTTAAACGTTTGCACGTTGATTTGCCTTATAGTGTATTCGCCCGCAAATTAAGAAATGGGAATGAACGTCCAGGCGATTCTAAGGCGACAGAAAGTTGGATAATTTTCATTTTATCATCTTTCGTTTTATCATCTTGACATTTTTTACACAGGTATTTATATTTCTATGAGAACATCAAGTTTATTCAGAAAGGTTTTAGGGTGAACTGTACTATAATATCGTCACTTTCCTGTATGCTGCTTTTTTCAAATTTGACACCTATCCATATTCTAGGTCATAATAAACTGTTTAACCGGAAATGATGCTGTCCTGCTTCATTCTTTATGACTGCATACTATTATGACGAACCGTAACGGAACAACTCGAAAATTGAAGAAAACTAATGATTATCTATTTATGTCACATTGTTAGATAACATTAAGTATAGCAGATACGATATAGTTGGCATTCATCTTAGCAAAACTTTGTTTATCTAATATAAACGTATTCAACATATACAATCAGACCACACAAAATTACTTCCTTGTTACTCGGAATCGCCCACATATACAACAACAACATATAGAAACCAAAATAAATTTGTCACACATATAATGTCCGGAAAAAACGCATCCTAATTTAAAATAAGTAAAGAGAATTGTAATTACTTGAGCGTCTGGATCAAATGGAGATTAATAGCGATATAAAAGTACTAAAATTGGCTTGTATGAAGACAATATACACCGGTAATAAGTTAAATCATGTTTAAATAATGATAAAAAAATGGAGTTGAATAAAACACGTTTTAATTGCAATGTTTCATGTGTAAATTTATACTGTTCGCCAAACTTGTACACTAATAAACAAAATAGTTTCCGGAAAATACAAAACAGAGACAAATTAACTGTGACTGACTTTTGTTGGTACATAATTAATCTTCTTGATGCACAGCAATTAAATAAGAACAAATAAATAAAATAAGATAAAACAGACAGCTAAATTACCAGTTGAGATAGTATATAAATAAACTTTATACCACGTGCATAATGTAGACAGTGATACACACAGCTTAAGCTTTATATATTGCTAGATGTAGACGAGACATGATTATCCGTAAATATTAATACGATATTTGCACACATTAATACATTTCATATGATGACAAGCCGTGGAGAAATCCATATTCTTAAATATCAATATATTGATTTTTAATATAAAAAATAAGCAATCAATTCCACAATGGTTTGTCATACGTAGGTTCAAATTTAAAGTTAAAGCTGTATCAAAGTCTTTAAAATTACGCATTGGCAATCACTGCCTCCTTAATACCACCTACATAGTCCTCTTATAAATCTTCTCTTTCATGTGATTCTGGTTATCTTTGTGTAATACTTCACACAGGTGCGACCACATCAGGGATGGTGGAATTTAGAGATTCTATTGCGTTTGTCAAGTAAACCGCCACACACAACTTCCTTTGTACCACTACTTCACAAACCCTCTCCCAGGCATTCGTCATAAAATTTTGTCATGTTAGAAAAGGAACTAAATAAAAACTTAAAATTTGACATAACAAAACGGTGATGACATTTAATCGACTGCATTAAAAGCAGAAATTTTCATCATTTTCCCCCCAAAAAAGATAATTGTTATATCTTTCAGACTAAGTCTGGCGGAAAGAACGAAATCGTCTCAATCTCAAAATCATTCAGGAAGTTTTGAGTGGTTCATGATAAGAAATTTTTATGAGAAATCCAGAGGACCTTTTAGCGATCTGGATGAGTTGACAATCTCAGTGCTTTTGATACCAATTCTTGCGTACAATAATTCTGTGTGGATTTTATCTTTGTTGTCACGTGAGCAAGTCTGTGATTTTGAACGTTGCCCATTCAGAAAGTTTTGAGTGGTAACGTTAGATTGCATTGTTTAGTACATCTGAATTCTCGATTTATATTTCAAGGAACAAATTCAAAACATGCAAGCAATCAAAATATTATTTTTCAAGCTACATCATTATTATTGTCATCATTTTCAAAATATTTCTTTCATTTTTTATTTATTTTGTACTTTAATTTATATTGATATATGTTGCATTCATTTCATTATATTATTACATAATTGATTATATATTCATCTTATACTAAAGTAACCTTTGGCACTGAAAACACCATTTAAATTCTAAATTTTTCAAAAGCTAAGATAGTCATCTTTTTAAAGTTATTACTCTTTGGCTATGCATTTAGATGTAATTTCTTGGCCTTGTCTTATAACACTTTTCCTTTAGAAAATCTTTTTGTAAAATTGGAGCTCAACTGATGAAGTCTAATTGACAGAAACGATCGTCTTGAGCACTTTAACTTCGGCATGATGTTTATAATATTTATAGAAAAAAAAAATTTTGATTTCAATTTTGATTGATTTTCAATTCAAAATTGCGCTCTTTAAAATTATGAATTTATGTTTCTTTGCCGTGAATTGTGTTGTCATTGCGCTGGCTTCAGTTATACAAAATAAATATTTTTCATTCTTATTCATAACTGACATTTAACCGAAGGCCCTTAAAATGTATTGTCATTAACTATTTTGATTTTATCATTATCGTGTCATTACAACAATTTTCATGATTATAAATATAATGTCAAAGTTTTTGTTATTATTATTATTTTTATTATTATTATTATTATTATTATTATTATTTATGTTGTTGTCGTCGTCGTTATCAGCATAATCATCGTAGTTGTGGTTATCGTCGTCGTTATCAATATCCTCATTATTAACCTCGTTATCTTTACCATTGTTTTATTTATTTATGTAAATATAAAGCATCAATGACATTTTATTTTCTATTCTACAAATTTACAAAAGTCTAAATCTTCGTATATTCTGAAGCGTTTTATCATTTTTCTAAAGCCTGAAAACAAATATTTGAAATCGTGAAAGAAAATAATTAAAAATTAAAATTGCCTTTCCTCTTTTGTCTTCTTTTTTATACTTGATACTTTTAAACATCAGCAGTGTGTGTTTTGTTATGCATGTGATTGTTAGTGGCTGTTTTGCTAATCATCAATATTGCTATCAAAATAGCTTTCATTTTTATTAAAGTTGACTCACACGGTCTTATTACCACATTCGATGCTTCTTATCTTCGTTTTCGTTTCAACTTTCCGTCCGATATATATCTGCACAAATAATTGCGTTCAAACAACACCATCGATTTTACGTTAGCTCTATGGATTCTCCTTTTTTCACATTAAAAACATCAGACATGATCCGTGAGTATGAATTTGAATTAAGAGATAGTAGGTTACATTGCAAATGTGATACGTCCTGTATTTTTCCTGCTAGCGGTAACAGTGTTTCATTTTATTTAGAAAAAAATCTAAGATTAGAAAAGGATTTATGAGATATCCGAGAAAATCTTGAACGACCATCTCACCAACATGAAGTAGATATGAAGAGATGAACTTAACTCTTTTAAAAGTCAATAATATTTGACAGATCTTTTTGTAGAACAACGATAGCTTAAGTATCCATTAAGCATTTTTACTTTTACACGCGAACATGTTTATCTAAAACACATGCAGCTTTCGCACAGCGCAATGCATACACAGATTATGTTATTAGATGCAATATCAGCCCACAGCACTGACCAAGTATACATACGATAATTGAAAGTCAACGAACCAGGCACCAGCCTGGCGTCGGTCATTAATAAACAGAAGCAACTTCAAAGATGCCGCTGTGACCAATCTGTTTGTACACTGTGTGAAAATTATATAGTGTTATAAAGACGGTTATTTAAATTACGAAATGATTTTCGGACATTAATTAAATTTTGATCAAAGATGATGTCTGCCTCCATAGGGCTTAAACAGGACAATATTTCGAATAATCCACCCAGCTTTAAATGTTTCTTATGAAAACATCTGAGAAAAAACATTTTTCATTAACTTCACGGTCAAAAAGTCAAAAAAGAAAAGCAAATCTTTTTCACTTCATCTTACCAGTTAATGAGCCAACATGGTCACGGTCCCAGATACCTTTGATACCATAAGTCAGAGTGGAATGCGATATCTGCCATAACGTGTGTTGTTATACCACTCTCAAGCGGTGGTATAAACGATGCTGCAGTTAGTTAACATTTACAAATAACCAACAGGGTGAATAGATTTCAATGACGAGCTCGCAGTTCTACAGTAATGAAATGTTTGTACATGAAGTTGCGTCAGACCAGTTGTCGGCGGACAAACGTTGGCGATTAAAGTAATTGGAGGGAAACGCCCTTTATTGAAGTTTCTAACAATGTTGAGTTTCCTATCATTGACATTTTGATGTAATCTGGCGACTGAAGCGACGTACAGGAAAACCAGCTGCTTTGTTTACAACATGGGCGCAGACATTTTGGACACCCAAAGTTGTGCGGAGGGTAAAATGAGTCCAGCGATCTGATTGGTCATTAAATGAAAAAATTAGTTTTGCCATTAATAAGTGAAATTAAGCTGATAAAAAAGATACATGAATATTGGTAGTACTTTGGAAATTATAGGGTTGACGGTTGAATATTTAAAGGGAGGGGTCATATGAGAATAGATATTTTCCTTTGGTGCGTAATGCTACGAGTTGTAAACAAGTGAAAATTTGAAGCAAAAATGCAACGGCAACCTATACTTTTGATTGCATATTTTGTTATCAAAAATATTGATCTTTCAGCACAGGGTACTTATTTAACCCAGATTTAATAAACATGGGAGTGACAGTGACCTGAAGTTTTGTAAATTAGCATTGAGGCCTATGGGAAAATATTTGGTGTTGTCTGTCCTACAAGTTTGGCGAGATCATGAGCGTCCGAACCCGAAAGTGTCTAGACGTGATGTAGGCTAATAATCCATACTACAAATCAGCGGTTTTCAGTTATGGTAGAACAGACTCAACAATTCGTGTAGGTTGATTATCATGTTTATCTAACTCGAGTTAGTTAGTTTTCAAAATTTGAAAAGACACTCGAAAAACCTCGTTTTCGCTTCTTTTTACGGGGAATGATTTCCTTACCACCCCTAGCGATTATATTTTTCCATGCCCTCAAGGTAGGGGTAGATTCCTCTGTAAACCTTCGGCACTGTAACTCTCGTTACTATCCTTTTGTAAGTAATTTCTTTTAAATTGCGGTTTAAAACTTTAGTAAACGCTTCATAATCTATGGTTAAGTTAAAAGAAAAATGCAAATCATATATCATGGACAACATTGTACTGTCAACAGCAGAAGCAGTGGATCGATATAAGCTGGAAGGATTGTGATATTTTCTGTCTTTATAGAACACGTGGATTTGCACAGAAATAATTGTTTTTTGTGGACGGGTACTAGCTGATAAAAAATGTTCCTTCGAACATCACATATATATATATATATATATATATATATATATATATATATATATATATATATATATATATATATATATATATATATATATATATATATATATATATATATATATATATATATATATATAAGGACTAGGACTACATGAATTATCATTGCTCTCTTTAATAAAATAAAAAAATCTCAGATACCAAGGTATAAATCAATAGAATGTCTAGATCATAGTTACAAATCTACAAATCCTGTAAAAATGGACAAACACGGATCTCTGGAAACCAAGAGGTGGGATCAGGTGCCATGGAGGAGTAAGGATCTCCTGTCGACCGGTTACACCCGCAGTGAGTCCACAGTCAAGTCCAATGAAATACGTGAGGAGTGAATCCTCGTCACAATTGGTACAGATGCCTTAACAACTGCCAACTAAAATAAACTATTTCTGTTAATTGCATATTCCTGTTATTTACTTAATTTTAGCTATGCAATTAAGAGGAATCCACTTTATTTACAAATGATCCTTGTGAAAACACGTTTTTATTATCTTTAAATGGCTATCACTTATCTTATGAAATGTGACATGTTAAAAAAAACATTCATTTTTAAAGAGTTTAGTTTTGAAAATAGCAATTATACACACCTGTGTAATCGAACAATACATTTTAACACACGTCAGACACGTGTGTCTTTGTTTGCATACACGTACAATATGACCACTTCCAACTATTTGCAGCTTTCCTAATCGTGAAAATGTGAAAACGTCCAGGCAAAAATTGTGTTATTTACTATATCAAAATAACGCTGAAATTTATATCATTAAGTGTTAACTCATTAATCTCATTCAATATTATTCTTTTATTGTTATGCATTGTAACATGCATTCATTTCAACATAATAACTATTACTCCTAAACATATTTTGTCCATATAGAACATCTTTAAAATACATCCAGACATGATAATTACGGAAGCGTATTAGGGCCAAGATTTTTTATTTTTAAAACATAAAAAATCTAAGATACCAAAGTATAAATCAATAGAATGTCCAGGACATAGATACAAATCCAGTAAAAACGGATAAACATGGACCTATGGAAACCAAGAGGTGGGATCAGGTGCCATGGAGGAGTAAGCATCGGTCAAACCCGCCGTGAGTCCACAGTCAAGTACAATGAAATACGTAAGGAGTGTATCCTCGTCACAATTGGTACAGACGTCTCAACAACCGCCAACGAAAAGGCAACTCAACATTTCACTTAGTGAAACAGAGTAATCGCAAACGTCTTGTTTAAAATTTGCGGAACTTTGACATTAAACGCGGTTTTCGATTCCTGTGTCAATAATTTGTCAGTAAGTAGTTTACCTCTGTATATGAAATTTTCATATGTTGTACACGCCCTGGCACATCGGATCAATTGAGAAATATAAACTCCATATGCGGGTGACTGAGGGATATTACTACTAAGATGTGGAAAATTTACGATGGGAAAGCCGAAATCGTCGCGTTTGTCGTATAGCTTAGTTGCTAATTTCAAGTCTGTGTTTATATTAAGTAAAATGTCTAAGTATGAAGTGTGTGTGCTTGATTCTGTTGTATCTTTCAATTCTAGTTCGCTGGGATATATTACATTGACATATGTATGAAAAATGTCATTACTAATTTCAAAACATCATCGATATATCTAAATGTCAAATTAAAGGACACCGCTAACTTTTTCTTTTTTTGATTCAGCAGTTTCTGAACGAAGTCTGCTTCGTATGAATAAAGGAACAGGTCGGCCAATAAAGGGACACAAGTGGTTCCCATAGGAATGCCTACAGTTTGTTGAAAGACCACGTCTACGAACATTACAAATATATTGTCTATTATAAATTCCAGCATGTTTTTATATCAACTTCAGTGTATTTATGTGTAGAATCAGAGTGGTGTTTGACGAAATAAGTATCCTGACAGCAAATCACTAATATTATAAACATAATAAACATAATACCAAAGTTATAATGCTCAAGATGATCGTTTTTGTCAATAAGACTTCATCAGTTGAGCTCCAATTTAAAATCTATATGTATTTTCTAAAGAGAAAGCGGTATCATACAAGGCCAAATAGTAAATCTAAAAATATAGCCGAAATCCGTCTAAGAATAACCACTGTAAAATGTTGACTATCTTAGCTTTAGAAAACTTTGGAATTTAAATGGTGTTATCTGTGCCAAATATTACTTTAGAGTAAGATTAAAAAGCTGGTACCGAAATACCAGGTACTAGGTTTATGTATAAACTCGGGGACTCAAACGGTCCACCAGCAGTGACAACGACCTAGTGGTTATAAATATTATAAACAAACTTTTAAGTTGGAAATTCCAAGAACATAGGTGGAAAAGCCGACTTTTAAATTAGAAATTCCCAAAATAAAGTTGAAAAGCCAACTTAACTGTCGGTAATTCCAAGAGTAATGTTAAAAAATATATGTATTATGTAATCAAGTACAGGGAAGTAAAACTTCAAATTAAACATTGTTCAATCTCAACAGGAATGCATTAACTAAAACATGAAAAAACCAAGCCGTAAAAAAAGTCAAGGAATTTTTATCTGGATCCATTATACATAAAAATATACATTGTGATCCACATATCATTTTAAAATAATGAAAACAAATCAAAGTCACTTCTTGAATCCATCTTAAATCTTAAATCTTTTGAAATACATATGATAATAAAGAACACGAATAGTGTAGAAAAATATGTAAAGCAAAAGTAACAAGGTGTTTGCAAGATTGGAAAAGTCCTTTAACTATTAGCAATATAACTGAATGTTTAGTCAGATTAGAAATGGGAAGATAAATAAGTATTCGTTGCATAGTTGTTGTAATTCCATTGTGGAAAGAAAGATAGCATGCCAATTTTTCATAAAACAGATGTAAAAGCACAGGAAATTTAATACGCCCCTGAGATTGAGGTTCTTGTTTAATTTTGCTATGTAATTCCCAAGTAGAATGTTATAGTTTGCCTGTGTTAATTTGAATTTTTGGGAGGATTATGCAGCTTCAATAACTATCGTATCATTCATTATAAATGTTCTCAGTAAGAGTAGGTCTATCTTTATTTTTTCTGATATTACTGATAATCAAATGGATTTAACCTTACTTTGTGTAATCCGCAGTGAATAAAAGAATTTGAGTCTCTCTCTCTCTCTCTCTCTCTCTCTCTCTCTCTCTCTCTCTCTCTCTCTCTCTCTCTCTCTCTCTCTCTCTCTCTCTCTCTCTCTCTCTCAATGTAAGCTTATCTATTTTGATCTTTCACCTCTTTTGTATATCTATCTATATCATTATTTCACTCTTTTTATAAACCTTTCAAATTCAGTCTATCATTCCCTCTGTATATCTATCTATCTTGAACTTTCACTCCCTTTGTATATCTTACTATCTCGATCTTTCGCCACTTGTGTTATATGTATTTTTATATACATGATGCGGGGCCACTGTGAGTTACGATAAACTTATGTTATATCAAATAAATATAAATTTAACAGATAGATTCGTTCTGTAAAGAAATTATTTTCCAAGAAGTTAACGAAACAATATACAAATCTGGTTAACATAGTACAAACACAGACTTCTATCAACACTAAAGTGGGATCAGGTTACATGATGAAATAAGCATTCAGCGAGTCCAGAATAAAATTAAGATGAAATAAGTGAGGAATAAATCCTCGTCACAACTAGTACAGACGGTTCAACAGCCAGCATCAGAAACGTAAGTCAGTATTTCATTTAATGAAACACAGTAATAACAAACAAGATCATTATAAAGACCGTGAATGTTGCAAAATGCTAATATTAAACAAAATTCCTGAATTTTTTGTAAAGACGAAACCAAGTCATTCTAGCATATTGACATATGAGAGAACGACGACCATGACTTAAGATCTCTTCACACTTTATTACTGAAACATGTGTCCTATTTATATAGCATAAAGAAATGTTTAACAAATTCAGGTATGCTATTAGTAAATTTGTCTATGATAAAACATCTTCCTAATGTATAACTTTCAATTAATGAAATATAAATACTTTCTGTAAATGAGCCATCAACAGTTTTTCAAATTATCGTTGCGCTGGTAATGAAAAAGAATTTATTTATGGATAGAATTCAAGATATGTCGCAAAAAGATTCACGCACTTTAAGGATGTAATATCACACTGAATTTGACATATGATAATGTCCTACGTATTGTCACACAAGGGAATATATACATAATGGCATTTCTTCACAACAACCCTGAGTTGATTACAGTTGTCAATAACTGCTATGAATGTCGATCATTATTTAGTTTTATTTAAGAAGACCATATCCTACGGATACAGAGGATATGTTATTGGTATTTCAAATTCTGTCAATTCAATAAATGTACCCGGGTTTAAGTTGATAAACGTTTTTATTATATACCTATCAATATTCCGAGTTTTGATACTGTTGATTTCACAGAGTGTGGTCTGACTTTCCTGATCACTACACTGTAGTTTTCTGAATCCATATCAACCCTCTATGAAACTGTTGACGGTAAACAAAGTAGGACCACTTTCCCCATGGTAACAATACCGGAAGTTACCATGATCAATGAACAAACTTCATATTTGTACAGTTATTTTTTCTTACGCGACCTACTTCCACATAGCGAAAATGCCGGAAGTTACTCAGTGTAAACAAATCCGTATTTTACCGTGTGATACATCCGTATCTAATTAATCAGTTTATTATGGATGGGTATATAAAGAATTTATCGTTAGAACAGTGACTTGATCATAAGAATCGGGTTACGTCTTGTTGACGGGGGCAGATCATCAGATCAAACTGGACGTGAAGCGTCGAGTTTAATCTGATGATTTGCCCCACTCAAGTCGACGTGATCCGGCTCTTAGGATCAAGTTACTGTTATAAAAAGCTCTATATATCGCATTGGGAACTGTTAAATCGTGATATGATTTAGCTTAATATGTAAACATATTTTCGCAACCTAAACTGGAGGTTTACCTAAATTTACAATAGACATGAGATCACTTACAAAAAATTCTCCATCGAAAAGGAACAATATAAAGACAGAGTATGCAATAATTTGAATAAGAAATATTATATGTCAACGGCCCAACGTAGTAATTCGTGGAGAAAACTTTAAAATATTTTGCATGCCATGTGTTATGCAATACGCTCATGGGATATCGCGTATTAAACGTTACTTAAAGTCGCAATTTAATCCTAATAAGTAAAAAACTCGTGATCGTGGGAGAAATTTATTAAAGCATAGACAGAATAATGTCAACTAATAACAAAGGCATTTAAATGGTACTGGCAGTCTCAAAAGATGATATTAAGTAGGATATCGTATCTCAACTTGACAACAGAATGATGCGTGACTAAGAATAAATAAAGAAGTACCAATGGATAATCGAAACTCCAAATTTATTAGAACACGACAAATTGAATATACAACTGGTCTTAACTTGAAGAACTATTGCGAATCCAAATCGGGATAACACCAGGTGTCCGGAGGGAGTAAGCGTCCTCTGCTAGCAAAGCCACATCCATCGCAAATGGCACATGGATACCTCTCGTGTTCGACTAACCAATACATTTATGTCATTACTCGGGAACATATATGTTTGCACCCTAGAGACTTCAAGAAAAACTTTTGAAATTGCGTTTCAGAAATATACATTTTAAATCAAATCCGAGCTTAACTGATGATGAAGTCTTAGTAGAAGAGACGATCGTCTTAAGTATTTGTTTTGACCTCCTCTTTTGTAAAACCATAACTTTGGTATTGTTGATAATATTTAAATTCATTAGGAATATGAGCACGTACATGTGGAGAACATACAAAATGTCCATACGAATGACAACTGATTTATCGTAATATTACCTTAATAGGTCGGTTTCTCGTATATTTCGCCTTATTCAGATAATTAAGGATAAACATTGCATTTCCAGTTGTTTACAAAAAATAACCTATTTGCGAAATACAAATAGTGTTCTCTGCCTCAGAAAACGACAGAAAAATCAATGTCAATAGATAAACTTATAATAATAAAAAACGGAAAACAACAAAACTTTAAATTGTATTGTAGATTTTTAGAAATACAATATGTTTAACGCAAAATCGATTTCTAACCTCGAGTCAAAGTTCAAGATAGTTCCTCGTGTGATAGCAAGATAGGTTACACTGATTTAACTTGCTTTGCTTCAGCAAATCAGAGTAAAGAATCTCCGCAGATTTTAATTAATTATTCAAACTTAAAAATGACTGAATATAACGAAGAAATACAAACAACTAATTGCGTAAAAGACAACGTTGTTTTAACTTTCTCTAAATAGCCTGGATTCGATCTTCTAAAATGTAAATTGTTTTTTCCTGAGGAGAATGATTTGGTTTAAAACTTATATTTGTACATAAAATGTATCTAAATATCAGTTTTAATTAATTTCCATTTCTGATCCCATACACTGATGTTCAATATTATGCAAATGTCCCATTTGGTGGTCTGAAAAAAATATGCATTGAAACACATGTAATTTTTATTTAACTACATATAAAAGTTGGGGTCTCAGACAAATTTATTACAACTTATCATACAAACCTTTCTGTGACATATTCTTCAATGCCAGCATCCATAAAAAGTTTTGGATATTTTTAAATCAATCATTGTTCTTCGATACTAGCATTCTAACAGCAAATCGAAAGTAAAATTTAGTTTTTATATAGCATCATTAAAACATACTGAAAGTAACTTTTTGGCGCTTTTAATATGAGATCTGTGTTTTGTCGAATATTCAACTTCTTAATATATGGATTGGATGGAATCCTCCACAGCCATTACTTTGGTACTATTTTAGTATTCTATATATGTCCTAGTCTATATTCATTATGTCGGTCTTTCTGCATAACTTCATGACTGAAAATATAGAATTTTTTTCTGGTTGAAATAATATCATTTCATATAGTCTTCCCTCTTTAAAGTAATTAATTTTCTAGAGATAATACTAATCTTTCTCGTCAAATGACGGTTTTTAAATGATAGCGATGAAATTTATCGTGCATCGCTAAATTTTGTCAATGCAGAGAATTTAAAACGTACAATCATTGATAAAAAATTATCCTTCTTTCTGTTGCTATTGATTACAATATATCAGTGCTGTCGCCTTTGAAACTGATGGTAAGTTCTAAGTTATACATGTTCGTATATTGCTCGGCGGTCTCCTTTACGGCCCACACTTTAGTATCATTCCTTGAAATTAAAGGTTATTGCTATTCTTCTCTGCAGTTTGGTTGACAGCATTTGTTAACTACATATTGTAATTTTTCGTCTAGATCCTGAGTCCGAGATTATATAGGACATATAATAGGACACATGAGAGAGAGAGAGAGAGAGAGAGAGAGAGAGAGAGAGAGAGAGAGAGAGAGAGAGAGAGAGAGAGAGAGAGAGAGAGAGAGAGAGAGAGAGAGAGAGACAGACAGAGACAGACAGACAGACAGACAGACAGACAGACAGACAGACAGACAGACAGAGAGAGAGAGACAGACAGACAGACAGACACAGAGAGAGAGAGAGAGAGAGAGAGAGAGAGAGAGAGAGAGAGAGAGAGAGAGAGAGAGAGAGAGAGAGAGAGAGAGAGAGAGAGAGAGAGAGAGAATTGGAGAGTTAATATTGTATATTGGTTTAAGCATTACTAGCATAACAAGGCCGGAATAAATTATTGCACTTTTATGTTGGGCGTGATCACTTTCATGATATCGAACCCTTGGTGTTATGGATACTTATTTGTATATACATACTACGTTGGTGCAGCAGAATGCCAATAAAGTGTTCATTATCGTCCAGTAAAATATACTGTCGGCATATGCAATAACACACGTATCATTGTTTTTGCTTTTCATTATGTTTCTCGGCTTTCGTTAAGTCCCATTCGGTGTCCAGTTGGTTTTTTTTGGTTTAGTGTAACTGATATGCGCATGTAACCTTATTTTTAACGACTGTAAATTATCCAACGTCACGAAATTGAATATAAATTTGAACTTTGTGTGATTTGCAGATAGGACGTCGATGATCTAATATAACAATTGAAAATGAAACACCACGACAATGAATATTAATAAGATAACATTTTTGTAGGCTTTGCAGACGGGTGTAATGTAGACTTCATTTTGGTAAGATTTGCAGACGGGAGTAAGGTGGACTACATCTTTGTAAGATTTGATTACGGGTGTAAGGTGAACTTGATCTTTATAAGATTTGAAGTCGGGTATAAAGTGGACTTCATCTTTGTAAGATTTGAAGACAGGTATAATTTGGACTTCATTACTGTACGATTTGAAGACAGGTATTAAGTTGGACTTCGTCTTTGTAATATTGGAAGCCGGGTATAAGGTGGACGTCATCTTTGTAAGATCTGTAAACGTGGAGTAGGTGGACTTCATTTTTGTAAGAATTTGCCGATGGGTGTGAGGTGAACATAATATTTTTAAGATTTAAAGAGGGAATTTGGTTGTTATTGTATTACTACAAAGCCAAACTAATTCAGACGAGATTGCCTGTAAGAATTAAATGACGGTGATGATTGTTATTTCTCTCACTTGAGACTAATTTAATAATGGAGTGATGCTATCACATCATACAGGGTGAGATAAATCCATTCCGGAACTGTCGGAACTACTAATTAATATATTTTTGTTGTCTGCAGATTGTGCGATCTTTATTTACTGTGTCAACGAGAGAGAAAAACAGTCAAACAGCATTTTGAGTGAGGGATTGCGAAATATCAATCCTCGTACACAAAATTTGTTAGCCCATGACTCAGTAAGCCTCGTCATGGACTAACAGACGTGTGTGCCCTCGGAATGAAATTTGGCCATCCCTCCCTCAAAGTTCTGATAGACAGTTTAAGGTTTATATGTACAGTCGAACCAACTTATATGTAATAGATAAATCATGAAATGGTGGTGAATAATTCAGAGGACATATACCCACTCGACGGCCGCCTTTAACTGTGGCCTAATGCATGATTAGGAATTCCATCTAAACAGCATTGAATAGTTGAGTAGAATCTAAATTTACATCGAATGTAGCAATTTGGACAGTGACAATACTTTATTTATTACTCAGAATAAGTTTAAAGATACATATACTTTGATAGATGATGTACTCGATACGGAGATTATTGACAGAGAAAATATGCCTAATTTCAACTTGAAAAAATCCGTAATTTTGTGATGTATCTTATGATGAAATTTCATCAACAACTGAAAGAATTTTTTCTTAACGAGCCATTCCAGATAAAAGAAAAATATGTCATTACGAAATCCAGATTTTCCTCGAAAACAAGAAAATTTCAAATGGGTTGTAAATTTATTTGAAGGATAGCTAATTAAACAATAGAAAAGTTTTGCAGGGAAATACTATTGTCCAGGTACAAGAGAAGTGGAAGGGGATTTGAAAATGAAAGGGGATTTAATGTCAAAGCAGGAATGGAGGGTTTCCTTTCACACAATTGTTTACCTGCTGCCATAGTAACAAGTATGTTTGCCGCCAACATCGGTGAGCAGGTTACATGCGAAAAAAGGTCTTTGTTCAGTTGCTGTATGGAACTACAAACATACAAATGTTAATCAGGAATTTTATATTATTTATTAATTGATATTGTGGTTGAATATGATTCTATTTTTGTTATTTTCTCCAAAATTTTATAACAGATAGAGAAAAAGTGCAAATACGTGTAGTAAGATTAGTGCACAAAGATATGCGAAACGTCAACAATTTCAGGCGGTTTCTTACATATTTAATTCCTTAGCCTATAAAAGCTGAGGGAGTATTCACCCCAAAACTACAGAGATATGTCCTTTTTGTAAGCTTACAGTTATAATTCATTATTTTCTTCACTTTTGTCTCTTACCCTAAACAGAAATCTAGAGATCTAATGAGAAATCGTGATAAGCAGAATTTTCCATCACATACACATACAAAGACGACATCACAAAAATAGGTATGTAGCTCCTTATATAAACAACTTCCAATTAAGTTAGATTTTATCTGTTTTCTTTAGCAATTTTTAGTATCTTCAAAACATGAAAAGAAACAAAATATGTAAGAAGCTAAGTATCACCTTAAGATCTATAAATATTATCGGAAATAACAGGTTACCCCTATAAAAATTACTTTCCTTTGTATTTGTTTCGGTGTTGGGTTTTATTTTACTTCAGTAGATTCAGAGAACTGTTTAGGGTAAATACGCAAACGACAACACAAATACGACATAAGACACACAATATACAAGTGACCATTTAAAATTATTTCCAATATATCATTTGTTTTATTAAAGGGTAGTTATCGAATACCTAAACAGATTATCTTTGAGTGTAGAAGTATGCAACGTTTTACCATATGAGCGATTCAGGCTCCGAGGCGACTCTAATTCAATTTTCATTAGTATCTTAGAAACAACAGTAAGACATTTTCTACAAATTTACTATACATCCTTATGTTTTTCTCGGTCCAAATGATTCTTGTCGGGGAACAAGTGGGAAGAGTTCTTGTCAGACTAGCGTTTGAGACCTCTAATTCCTCTGATTTGATTTGCATTTAATACCTGTTAATTTTACTTGAATTTTATCGAGTCATTATTTTTCGAACTTGCCAAGCACTGTGTTAATTTTTCAGGAAATGCATCTAAATGGTAAAGTAGCCTTGATAACTGGTGGGGCTAGAGGTTTAGGAAAAGCATTTTGTAAAGGATTACTTCATAAGGGGGTTCAGGTAAGATGTATCTGTATGTCTAAATTGGAGTTTGATGATGATGATGATGATGATGATGATGATGATGATGATGATGATGATGGAAAAATGTACATATCATTAAGTATACATATTATCTTAACCCCTATATAATATTATACATTTACTGACCTGGTTGTACGGAGACTTGTTTGAAGATTTGTTTACCAAGGCAAGCCATATTTAAGGAGGGCGAAGCCCAAGGGGAATATGAATTGTCGCGGGTAAACAAAATTTATTACACCGAAATACAGAATTAATAAAGATTGTCGAATAAACTGCAAGGGTTTTTGCATGAGGGAGACATGACGTACGCGGGGAGATATGATGCACGCGAGAGAGACATGAAGTGTAGTTTCCCTGACACGTGATGGTTCTCAACTAATCCTTGACTGTTTTTTATAAATGAGGTATAATAATATATATTTATAGGTTTGTTTCTGTGACATACACAGTGAAGGTCAAGAAACGTTGAAAGAGCTACAGGAAACGTTTGGAGAGGAAAATGTGAACTATGTCCAATGTGACGTCAGTGATTACAATGCCTTGGAAGGTAAGTTTTGTTGTTGTTCCGTTTCAGGTGAATTTCGTGGTACTGCTCTTCTATATTTGCCTCCTTAGTCTAACTCAAATAGTTCTTTGTTTTCTAAATAATGTTCATGTTGTTGTTGTTTGTTTGGTTTTATGGGGGATAATTGATTTGCCTCGCTGTTTAAATACTTAACATTTAACTTGTCTTTTACAAGTCCAGAATATATTTTAGCCTTTTCATTCCTACTCTCACACTGACTGTTTTTAATCAAAACTGTATCTACCGGTCCTTGAGCTTCTCAAGGTCTATTGTAACCCCTGACCTTGGATGCTGACCCTGATGGGATGGAAGGTGATCATCACTACGTCGTTCTCCAGGATTCATATCCTTCTCTGAATGGCTCTCTTTATCTCGATTTGGTCAGTTTTGGTGTGTTGTTTTGCTATTTCTCTTCCCAAATTTAGGATTGATTTCTGTTTCGTTATTGTTTTACCTTTTTAAAAGCACGAATCATTTTACAAACACTTTGCAGCTGATGTATGACGACTGTTTTCCAGATTTGTTCAAGAAAACGTTAGACAGATACGGCGCCTTGGACATATTGGTAAACAATGCTGGTATTCTTGAGGAGTGTCATTGGAGAGAAACCATCAATACCAATCTGGTTCGTATGTCATATGTGCTTTGTTATGTACAAATATATGTACTCCGTTTTGATTTTGTAGTTTAAAAGTGATAAACTAAATTGAATTATGTTAAATTTCGTTTTTATGACAATGAAATGATATAATATGATATAATTATTATTTACGCGGTCTAATACACATTCTGTGTCAATTTCATATGTTTTTCGGTATTTCATATTCGAGTTTCTTGACAAATATAATAACAAAAATTCACTTTTCTGCGTATATCCTATAAGAAACAAACATTTATTTTGGGTGCACTTACATGCAACATTTGTCTTGAATTGTTGACTGTAGACTATCTCAGCAGGGTGACAAAAGTGAGAAAACTTAAAAGAAAGACCTTTTAGCATCATAGACAATTGTTTTTTCACTAGAGGTGGTACCCGAATTTAAATATCTAGTGATTGGCTATGCGGATACTTATTTTGTCCAACACCACTCTGATTCTACACATAAATACACTGAAGTTGATATAAAAACATGCTGGAATTTCTAATAGACAATATATTTGTAATGTTCGGAGACGTGGTCTTTCAACAAACTGTCGGCATTCCTATGGGAACCAATTGTGCTTCTTTATTGGCCGACCTGTTCCTTTATTCATACGAAGCAGACTTCATTCAGAAACTGCTGAACCAAAAGAAGAAAAAGTTAGCGGTGTCCTTTAATTTGACATTTAGATATATTGACGACGTTTTGTCAATTAATAATGACAATTTTCATACATAAGTCAATGTGATATATCCCAGCGAGCTAGAAATTAAAGATACAACAAAATCAAGCACACACGCTTCATACTTAGACATTTTACTTAATATAAACACAGACGGGAAATTAGCAACTAAGCTATGTTGAGTTGCCTTTTCGTTGGCGGTTGTTAAGACGTCTCAGATAAGATACACTCCTCACGTATTCCATTGGACTTGACTGTGGACTCACGACGGGTGTGACCGGTCGACAGGGGATGCTTACTCCTCCATGGCACCTGATCCCACCTCTTGGTTTCCATAGGTCCGTGTTTGTCCATTTTTACCGGATTTTTATCTATGTCCTTGACATTCTATTGATTTATACTTTGGTATCTGAGATTTTTTTTATATCTCTATATATTTTATTTAAAATATTTTTTTTTCAAAAAATATTACAAAGTCATTTTTATTCAATTTTCACCATTGACACTTAATGTTTTGTGTTTGTGTTGTTATTCATTTCCATTGTTTCATGTTATAGTACAGATAAAGTTTGCAGGATGCTAATTTCAATCTAGTTTTTAGTATGTTTAAATAGTCTGTTTAAATCGCAATATCTTGAAAACAAAAATATTTTACCTTTATGAGCAAATACACAATGGTTGTTTTGGATGACTTGATATTATGGTATAGATTTCATCTCAGCTACTTTGGACCTTCCCGTGAAAATGTTTTAAAAAGGTGGTTTTATATAAAATATATAGAGAAGAATAATTTTAGTAACATTTGTCGCCCAAGATTGAATAAATATTTTTCTGTTTTCAAACATGCACCTCCCTTCAACATTTGAAATATTATAGATATGAAAAATAATGTTAGTATAATATATTGGTTGATGTAATTTGGATAACTCGTACGAACTCAACAATTTAAGTAGTAATATTGCATATAATGTTTTTATCTCACAAATGAGACTTATTGTCACACGTTTCGCAAATTTTACGGTCGGTATAGAATCCTTGTTTGCAATTACTCTGCATCACTAAATGAAATGTTGAGTTACCTATTCGATTCAGTCGTCTGTACCAACTGTGATGATGATTTAATACTCATATAAAATAGTCAAATATTTCATTTGATTTTGACTGTGGACTCGCGGCAGGTGTGTCCAGACAACAGGGGGTGCTTATGCATCCATGGCACCTTGTCCAACTTCTGGATTTCCAGAGGTCCGTGTTTGTTCAATGTTCACTAAATTTGTATATTTGTCTCCTATACACCCTAAAGATAAATAATTTGGAATAAATGATTTTCATACTTATAAGTTTGTGTTTCAGATGTCCCAGTTGATTGTCTTAGTATTCTTTTTGTATTTTGTTTTGTATTTTATATTTATCATAATGTAACAATTGTATATTAAGCGTGCACGCACACATTTCGTTTGCTTACAGACAGGTGTGATCAATGGCTGTTGTATCGCTGAAAAATACATGAAAGATGGCGGAGTTGTAATTAATGTTTCATCAAATGCTGGTATTTCTGGAGACTTTATATCTTACATATAAATGAGTGAAGTATTGTATTAGTGACAAATTTCAAAACCATATATCATTTACTCCTCCAAGGCACCTGATCCCACCTCTTGGTTTCCAGAGGTCCGTGTTTGTCCATTATTACCGGATTTGTATCTATGTCCTGGACATTCTATTGATTTATACTTTTGTATCTGAAATTTTTATATCATATCTACAGTTACAGATACTGGTGCCTTATACTTTATATTTGGTTCAGATTTCATTACTATGTCAAGGTCGTTGACATGCTTGACTTGAGTCCTTTATGTAAAAATTCAGACAATGTCTTTGTAAAGCATCTTATTGATAATGATCAATTAATCAATTTCCCATACTAACTACTTCCTTAGTGATCATACACAACATTAGGCGTTTAATCCGTGGCGGTCAACTTACTGAAAAAGTAAATGTTGGTGTTATATTTACTACAACACTATAGGAGAACGGTTTCATAGATCAATATATAAATATAAATATTTCGGAATCTGAATATTTCTAGCGGAATTGAATAGCTGTCTAAAATTATTTAAAGTATAAAAGATGAAATATGAAAAGGTATGCATTACATAGCAAGAACAATTTTTATAACTATATATATATAAATATATATATATATATATATATATATATATATATATATATATATATATATATATATATATATATATATATATATATATATATATATATATATATTGATTTTCTTAAATTTAGGTGTTGACCCTTTAGAACTAGTACCTGTGTACTCAGCCACAAAGGCAGGTGTCGTAGCATACACCCGATGTTTAGCGGTAAGTATCAATGCTTATACCAACTTGTTATATTCAACATCCATATTTGCAAACCAATCGTACCGCCATATTGATTTTAAGTTTTAAGTAAATGTCACAAAATGTCGTTAATGTACATGAATTATAAATGTTGAAAACACTTTTCCAATTGTCTCTATCCTAAGTCTTGAATTGAGGCACTGACTGTGTATCTGTTTTATCTGTGTTAAAATGACAAAGTAATAAGGATTTCAAATGTTTACCATAAATATTGCATAGCAGTTAATGTAATTAAACTTGCAATTTTGTTAACGATACCATAAGGATTCTCCAAACAACTTTCAAATTTTCAACACTCACGTTTTTTCACTTCTGATTTTGACCTTGTGCTATAGTCTTGCACCGTTTTGTCGGCATAATGCGTCTCTTAGATTTTTTAAAGTAAAAATGTTTTAGTACCAATGATATATGATTTCACAAGACATAAAAATCTATTCACTATATAATATTCATGGAAGAATAATACATGATAAATATTAAAGTTGAGATTGACATTTTCTACTTTTTCATTCAACGAAGAGGCAAGAGATTCCCAAATTGGTGATATGTAATGATATTCCCGGAACAAATGTATTGATTCCACTTGTTCTGAACAAAAAGTACACAGATAATCATCTGATAAATTCATTTAAAAAGTAATATTTTGTTCCAAGAATTCTGTGTACTATACGATAATGCAGCCATGCTAGTTTGGTATCCTTTAATTCTTTAATACTACAAATTTACTTTCCCCACCATTTATCATTTCTAAGAAATTCCAGCTCATTTTGCAATCTATTTTCGTTGAAAGATTCTTCTGAATAATCATACATAAAGGGTTGATATATATTTGTACATCCTCTCTTGAGTTTTAATCAAATGTCCAAAACAAAAGGTCTAAATTGGCCGATTATTTTTTGTTTGATATTGTATCTTAAGACGCTCATTGGTACAAACTATGCCAAAGTAACGATTTTTTCACAAAATTCTTCATAATTCAATAACTCCCCAGTACTTCTTATAAAATCAGAAATGAATCTAATTCCCATATTGTACCATTGTCTGAAGAAAATTGTTTTTCCACAAATCTTAATATTTCTGTTATACCACACGGGAACATGTGAATGAATGATCATCAAATGTTGTAAAATAGTTAATATTTTAACCAGATAATAATTTTTATCCAGGAGGTATTTTCAATTGAAAATAACTTTCTTTTTCTAACTGTTTATTTTGTTTTCGGAATTTGGCAAACATTGAAAAATATGTATAAATTTAAGAAGCAATAAACTTTTGACTACTATTATTCGACGTATTAGGGATACCAATCTTCTATTCCAGTGTGTTATACGTAACTTAACTTCCTTTAACTTCCTTATATTTCGTGTCAAAATTTATATCAGCCATATCCTCTAACCTAGGGGTAAAATCAATGCCAAAAAAGTGAAATTTTCATTTGACCAACATATGTCGTATTCAGTACAAAAAAAACGGTTTCTGAACCTGTCAAAGAATCAATTCTGATACAGGTTGTTTTCGAAAAACTTCCCAGAAAATTGTGAAAAGTGTTGGACTAGTGTAAAAGCAGCTCTTAAGGATTTTTCACTACCATCTATCAATATTGCCGTGTCATTAACATTCGTTTTACATTATCATTATCTGTTCTAATTTGACAGCAAAGTGCCGAAACACACAAAACTGGTATCAGATATGTTTGTTATTGCATGGGCAAAACCAATGCAGGAATGATGTTACCACTTTTAACAGCAGACGGCGCTGCAAAACATGGATTAAGAGCTCATTTTGACGTCGAAATGTCGGATTTGGCTTCGTAAATATCATTCTTTTTTCTGTGAAATAATATATTCCTCTTCAAATACCGAATTATTCAAAACATAGCATTGTATGGTGTACATCAAGTGATACGAAAATCGTATGTTTATAGAAAATTGAAACATTTACATCTGAATGTGTCTCTCTTTACCGATTTCTACAGTATACTTTGATATTTTTTATCCCCTTTAATGTTCGTCATTTCCGTGCTTAGATGAGGGTACGAATTCGAAATGAACGAAACTTTCAAGCCAAATAATTGCTATCCCTAGGGTTATGATATTTTTCGGTTTATAAGACGAAGTGACTATGATTTTTGTAATACAAGAGGGACGAAAATTATCGAATATACAGTATCATATTGACTAA